>OX638134.1:39137901-39430401 GCA_951804985.1 Dryomyza anilis | reverse complement strand
AGATGAGGTATTTGAACATAAGTGGTCGGATCATAGGTCACAATGAACCGATCTCGCCAATTTTTTCGCACATACAGCGTAGGTATATTAGTAATCAATATACCTAATCAATTTTAAAAGTAGTAGGGATTTCAACAGACAGACGGACAGACGGACAGACGGACAGACAGACGGACAGACAGACGGACAGACGGACAGACGGACAGACGGACAGACAGACAGACAGACAGACAGACGGACAGACAGACGGACAGACGGACATCGCTAAATCGACTCAGGAGGTCATGCTGATCAAGAATATATATACTTTTCCATACCGGAGATGCTTCCTTCTGGGTGTTACAAACGGCGTACCAAACTGAATATACCCTTTCACTCTTAGTGTAGGGTATAAAAATAAGCCCACATTTTTGTTGCAAATATCCAAGAACTCAGGATGTTTGCTGTCAGTCAATTGTAAATATCTCAATTTTCATTGTTGTTGTGACAAACATCTCGTAACTATCTGCATACATGTCATATTTAACTAATACTAAGAGTTTTGCTACACACAAAAAAAAAATTGCTTGGGGTGCAGGTGTTTCAACGAATATTCATTTCTATCTACCAAATTTAGTCAGCCTCAACTGATTTTCATTTGTGGTGAACAATAGTATGAAGCGTAACCAACTATTAGTTGAAGCAACTGCAACATTGATTGGAGAAACAAACTTTTAATCCATTTTCAATTTTTTTATTTCCATTGCTACGGCAACTGAATTCAAAATAAGACCTAACCAATATTTATTTGACTTAACAGATAATTATATAACATTAAGTTGTAGCAACCAATTTTTATTTGATTCAACTGCGAAAACAGTTGTCTTGTATAAAAGCGATGCCAAAGCAGGACAACACCAGTCGCGCAAGCTTTAGATTTTTCACTCGTTTTGTTTTGTGCTGCGGACAGCGCGTCCTACGTGTGAAACAATTTTTGGAATTGTTTTAAGGCGTTGTTACTGTTCGATTCTTTCATGCTCAATTATACTTTCTTCAACAAGTGACATACTATTCTACAGAGTTCTTGCGATTTTGTGTCTATATGTTGTATTTATATATGCAGCCCTAGCGCTCCAACGTGTTGCAAACACGAAGTCAACAGCACAACGAATCGTCGGCAATGTTCGATCTCAAGAACGCTGTTGTGACGCTGACTTCGTCTTTGCAACATGTTGGAGCGCTAGGGCGAGGTAAAATGGCCGATTTCGTATAATTAAATTGGCTACCACAACTTAACAAATTGGTTGTGGCAATTGTATTCATTAGTTGTGTGAACTGATACGCGGTGTTGCAACAACTGAATCAGTCGAATGTTGACAGAACTAAGTAAATCGGTTGGCAAAAAAAGACGGTTGCCCCAAATGATTCGTTCTTTGGGTGCACAAGTTTGTTTAAATTACGGGATGTTTGAATATTTGCTACAATGCGTAAATTTAAACTGATAGTTGCAGCAAGATAATCCAAGTTCCAAGCAATAAAAATCCAAGTTCAAAACAATAATTTTCAATATAATACAAGAATTTTTGATAAATAAGAACACACGTTTAATCACACTCAATTGAGAAGTTGAAATGCATTTTCTTTCGTTATCCATGAAAATTTTGAAATTTGTCGTTATAATTGTAAATATTTATTGTGTAGTTGTGTAATACTCCACACTAAGAAAACCAAATGTTTATGAAAGTCTTGCTGCAACTATCTATTTAAATTTACGCATTGTAGCAAATACTCAAACATTCCATAAGTTTTTTAAATATGACACTTATGCAGATAGTTACGAGATGTTTGCCACAACAGCAATGAAAATAGTTGACTGATACCAAACATCCTGTGTTCTTGAACATTTGCAGTAAAACTTTGGAGGTATTTTGACATTTGTCTACTATAAAAAAAAGAAAATGGAGTACTTTTACATTACGATCGATTTATCCACAACACTTGAGTAAATCCCAATGGTGTAAAGAAGTGCAACTCAAATATTACATTTTAATGGTAAAAGTGAACATAAAATTTCCTGTGATTGAAATTATCAAAACGTGATGGAAAATATTTCTTTTCAGAGTTTACTTTGATGACACCATCGCCGGTCAGACTTGGTTCTTCTGCGAAGAAGTCTCAAGTCGTTGTACATTTTTAACTTCAAAGGATTTATAAAGACTATGGCGATGTATAACCAGGATAGTGTTTTAATAATAGAATAAATAAAAATACATTTGATTCGTTTTCTTTCAATTCAATAAAAATTATTCCCCGAATTGTAATGGAGTACCTTTTCCAAATATTCCTCAACTATCTTCCTATTTGTAAGATGTTTAATTGATGGTTGCTATACATAATGTGCATACAAACAAAGTGGTTTTAATTCGTTTTACAAAAACATTAAATAATAATGAAATCGTATCTTTATCGATTATTACAATGGCAAAAACCAAGATTATTAATCTGGCAACTCTGCGCACTGACGTTTTGAATTTACCCACTGCTGCGTTCGTTCGTAATAACGACGTCTTTACGATCAAAACGTAAGTCATCCCTGACAAAAGTGTGCGACACTTGTTCAGATTTACGAACTAAATAGGTGCTGCATCGACTTAACGCTACATAGACATCTCACCAATTTTTCTGAAGTATGGAAAAATTACCTACAAAACAGAGAAAGCAAATACGAACATTTTTCAAAATCAGCCAATCAGAAACGAGGCGAAGCAAAGCTGATGACACATTTGGTCAGACATTTAGAACAGACATTCAAACCAATGTCGGACGTAATCTGAGACCCAAAGGAAAATTGATGACAAATAAAACTAAGGCATTTCTACTGTTTTTTGTTTATTACAGTGTTTTAGAAAACAGTAGAATTAGTACAATTATTATGAAATGAAATTAAATATTTTTGAATTTTTTTTAACTTAAATTAATTATTTGAACAATTAACAAATCTTGGACTGCGAGCCGAAATGTCCCCGGTTCAAGTTTGAACTGGGGCTAACAACATCTTTTCATAGAAACATTTTTCTATACCGCGCTACCTCCTGGCAGAAAATGGCAAACCTACGAGAGTAAAACCATTGCCTACACTCAGAAGAAAATATACCATTAAGTACTTTATGGTACGACCATTGATCTTATGGTTCATGTAATAATAGTTTTTTCTTTTTAAATCAAAAGTTTTCTAATTAATTCAATAGTATTTTAAAAATACAGTACCATAAATTTAAATATTTCAATATTATTATTTTAAATAGAATAAATACTGTTGTTTTAATGGTTTCCTCCTATAATAATAAACGTGGTGTAAAAAACATAAAAACGAATACAAACATGTTCGTTTTCTACGTCATTCTGCGTGTTTACTCAAAAAGGTCGCATGTATTTTGTAATAATCCACATTATTAAATGCGACATTGGTAAGGACTCAATATAAATAATAATACGTATCATTAAATGTGTATATGTCTTTCTTATTGTAATTAAAATATCAAATTATAAAATTTATGCTATGGTACCACACATTGTATTTACATTTTCAATATTACTGAACTAATGGGACGCATCCTATTGACCAATTTTAATGGTATAAATTATTGTTTTTTTATTGAAATACTATCAATTTACCATGATTTTTTTCTGGGTGTATGAAAAGCTCTCACCCGCCGTTCGGATTCGGCAATAAACTGTAGGTCCCACCACTTTGAGTACAAATATAACACGCACAGCTCAAAATGGTGAGAGAGCTCGGCCGAAGTTCTACACTCAGAAGAAAATGTACCATTAAGTACTTTATGGTACGACCATTGATATTATGGTTCATGTATTAATAGTTTTTTTCTTTTTAAATCAAAAGTTTTCTAATTAATTCAATAATATATAAAAAATTCCCTACCATAAATTTAAATATTTCAATATTATTATTTTAAATAGAAAAAATACTGTTGTTTTAATGGTTTCCTCCTATTATAATAAACATGGTGTAAAAAAACATAAAAACTAATACAAACATGTTCGTTTTGTACGTCATTCTGCGTGTTTACTCAAATTGGTCGCATGTATTTTTTTGTAATAATCCACATTATTAAACGCGACATTGGTAAGGACTCAATGTATTTAATTATATTTATATATTTATAATTATATTTTTATTTATTACAGAAAATAAATAATACATCGAACTTCTATTATGGCAACGGACTCAAAAATAACTGCAGATTCAAGTACTACAATCAATTATTAGAAACCAAAGCAAACAATAAATGTTTTTATAACCTTTTGCAGCAAGAAGTGTCATTTTCAGCAACAAGTGTCACATTTAAATAAAATATATACAATAAATTAACTAAAATACATTTTTGTTTTAATAAATTATTAGAAAAATGTAATTCGACTATACCATAAAATTAAAATACGTATCATTAAATTTGTATAGGTCTTTCTTATTGTAAATAAAATATCACATTATAAAATGTATGGTACAACCACACATTGTATTAACAGTTTCAATATTACTGAACTAATGGGAAGCATCCTATTGACCAATTTTAATGGTATAAATTTTTGCTTTACTATTGAAATACTATAAATTTACCAGTATTTTTTTCTGGGTGTATATAGGACTGTAGCGCCAAACTATTATTATTATAACAATTTGAACAATAGCAATTATTTGAAATGGAAATAAATTAAATTAAGAAAACAATATTAATTAAAAAAAACTACTTTAGTTTTTGTTGCTAAATATTATTAAGTACTATTGATTCAGCCTTTTCGCCGGTGTTCAGTCGCTTTATACCGAGCTATATAGCTCCAGAGTCCGCCTTGTAGACTTGCAGCACGAGCGATACTCTCGTTCATACTGCAGTTACACACATTTTCCCTTGCATTGGCGGCTCCCTCTGTGTCCTGTGGCGTTATAGCGCATTTCCACATCTGCGGAATTGAGCCCCGCAGACGGGAATCGGTTCATGTGCATAAGTATGTGGAGTTGGGATTTACACAGAAGGATCTAAAATTCACGGCATTATTCGCCTTGATGTTACTGCCCCTCTTCGCATGTGAACTGAGAATTTATAAAATTAGTCTTGCATATTGAAATTGTGAATATATTTGAGTTTATTTACCTTGGCTACAAACATTTCCGGTATCTGCTACTTGTACATATATATAATATATATATATTTTGGTGCTACAGTCCTGTATAGAATTTCAGCCGAGCTCTCTCACCATTTTGAGCTGTGCGTGTTATATTTGTACTCAAAGTGGTAGGACCTACAGTTTATTGCCGAATCCGAACGGCGGGTGAGAGCTTTTCATAGGCAATGGTTTTACTCTCGTAGGTTTGCCATTTACTGACGAGAGGTAGCGCGGTATAGAAAAATGTTTCTACACTCAGAAGAAAATGTACCATTAAGTACTTTATGGTACGACCATTGATCTTATGGTTCATGTATTAATAGTTTTTTCTTTTTAAATCAAAAGTTTTCTAATTAATTCAATAGTATTTGAAATATTCAGTACCATAAATTTAAATATTTCAATATTATTATTTTAAATAGAATAAATACTGTTGTTTTAATGGTTTCCTCCTATAATAATAAACGTGGTGTAAAAAAACACAAAAACGAATACAAACATGTTCGTTTTGTACGTCATTCAGCGTGTTTACTCAAAATCATCGCATGTATTTTTTGTAATATTCCACATTATTAAACGTTATTGGTAAGGACTCAATGTATTTAATGTAAATAAATTATATTTACATATTTATTTATATTTATATTTTTATTTATTACAGAAAATAAATAATACATCGAACTTCTAATATGGCAACGGACTCAAAAATAACTGCAGCCTTAAGTACTACAATCAATTATTAGAAACCAAAGCAAACATTAAATGTGTAATAACCTTTTACATCAAGAAGTGTTTTTGTATGTGTGTGTTATAAAAGTGAATATCAATTTCGATATTTAAATAAAATAAATTATACAATAAATTAACTAAAATACATTTTTGTTTTAATAAATTATTAGGAAAATGTGATTCGACTATACCATAAAATTAATAATACGTATCATTAAATTTGTATAGGTTTTTCTTATTGTAATTAAAATATCACATTATAAAATGTATGGTACAACCACACATTGTATTAACAGTTTCAATATTACTGAACTAATGGGACGCATCCTATTGACCAATTTTAATGGTATAAATTATTGTTTTTCTATTGAAATACTATCAATTTACCATGATTTTTTTCTGGGTGTATGAAAAGATGTTGTTAGCCCCAGTCCAGGCTTGAACCGGGGACCTTTCGGCTCGCAGTCCAACGCACTAACCACTGAGCTACCGCGGCTACATATGCTCAACGCTAATGTCCGTCACCGCATGCGTGCCTATTTCTTGAGAAGCACGTCTTCTTGGTTTGTGGTTTTGTCCACCACTTTTCTTCGAGGTTCTCTAGCTATCGTTTATTGAGAAATGTCGAAATGCGGAAAATATATTAGAATAGATATGAAAATATATATAATAAAATAATTAAAATATAAGAACTATATCAGGGACAAGAAATATGCAATTATTTGAAAATATATCACGCAAATTTAATATTATCGAATTTTATTATTGAAAATAGAGTAATATTGTATTTGAAGTATTCTCGAAAACTTATACATATAGTAAAGTTCAAAACGGTAAAAATTTGAATCTTTTTTGAATTAATTATTTTGAAAATCGAATGGTTATGATTCAGTTCCTTAATTTCAAATCAATTACTGGTTTGAAAAAAAGAATCATAATTCATTTTTCAATTTGAATTACTGGTTGGAAAAAAATCATAATTCTTTTTCAACAAATAGATTTAAATTAGCCCAACCAGACAAACGATGCTCAAAACCTAAAATAATGCTAACTTTAAAAGTGAATAAAAAGGTATCAGAAAGACTTACGTATGTCCGCCTCTTTGTTGACTTTTAGCTCTCGAAAAGATAACTAAAAAGTTATGTATAAGTCAACTATTAAAAGGCATCATCAGAAAGTCTAGACAGCTGATAAGATAGCTTAAATACAACTTTTAGTTAACCCTTTTAACTACCAATACACATGTAAAATATGACAACAAATTATTATCAATGTATTAGGTTGTCATTCGATTATTTACTTTTCCAAAAATTGATGGAAATAAGCAAATGACAAACTAATACATATCAAATAAATATAAAAATAGACAATAATAATGAAAAACCAAAAGCTATGTTTTAAATTTAAATGAATTTTTATTTGAAATTATTTTAGCTGCACTGTTTGTTACTGCCACAGTCACGTCCTGAGACACCTCCTCACACGACTTATGCAGTAAGTAACTGCCCACGAACATTTTTAATTTTATAGACCCGATTTTGTAGCGATTCATAAACGCAATTTACTCGTCGCGGTTAATATTTTTACTATCAATCGGACATTTTTGTCCACACAATATACGCGGAAAAACGCTAACAGCAAGCGGTATGATGCAAGAAAAAAAACTAATGCCAACTTTGAAGTATGAAGTTCAGAGGTGCCACTATGTGGGTATTATCCCGATTTGTTTACTTTAAAAAGTTATTATTCTGATATATCATTACGATGCTGAATAGATAACTTTTGTAAGAACCTTTAAGTCACCTGAAAAACGATAGTCGCAAAGATAACATTTCGTATTTTGTTCTAGTTGGGAGTATTTTTTAAATCTTTAAATGATTTCAGTTTACCAAGTAGAACATTAAACGAAATGATACCTAAAAGGATGTCTTTCTAATGTTCACTTATTTGCATTCTCAAAAAGCTATCCAAAAGGCGCATTTCTTACAAGTCCCATTTGCATCCTGTTTTATCAGCTAAACGATGCCAGTATTCCGTAGTCTGAAATGCAACCATGTTTTGTTATTGAAATGTTTTCGACTTCTGTCAATAACTTAATAAATAGAAAATTGTTACGACGCGAGGTGGCATGTAAGTTTTGTTATGGATTCATTTATAAAAAAACTTATTTTAACTTTAATATTTTTAGTAATCTGCAAGCAGGATGAAGCAGAGCTGGGCAATTCGCCCGCTCAAGAGCTCTGCAGCAATTCGAGTCAGACAGCCCGATGTATACGAATGCCGTTAAGCGGAAACAATCCGCAGATGCCCACCGCCATATCAACCGCATCGAAGACCATGAAAATGTCGAGAAACTCTCGATAGGCACACGCTCGATTCGACACCAACGAACCGGTGCACAAGTTTCCTCCAAGCTGGCCTCGGCTTAGGGCTCCGACATACGCAACTAAGCAGCACCACCGCGTGCGCATTGATGTCGTGTTATTGACGCGGCGTTAGCAAAAAAAAGCTCTCAACTGGGAGTATGAAACGTCCTCAAGAAGCTCTTAAAGCCATCACGAAGCTCTTTAAGCCATATGGCGTGAACATAGCCGTTTTGCAAAGGCAGCAACAAGATTCAAACAAGCAGAGACGGTCAACAGCAGCAGCTTGTGGGTCGGCAAGCGGCCATAGATTTGAAAAATGTACAAGCGTCCTCTGGAGTCATAATTATAATTACAGGGCAATAATCGGCAAAACGATTGTAAAAAATATTGTTAAATTCATTAGGAAATAAACAAAAACAAACGAAATGTATTTTATTTTTAATTTCGTTATAAATTTAAAATGTCACACTGGAAAGTTGCCTTTTTGTTGCTAATAAGCCTACTTTTAGATAATAACTTTAATGTATCTTTATGTATACCATTAGGACATCATTCAGACAAATCAAAAAGGCACCTTCCGGTCAATCATTTGTATTACAAAAGGACATCTTTCTCGTAACATTTCGGACAAATTTCAGACATCTATAACATTTAAAAGATAACTTAAAGATATCTTTTAGACATAATTTGTCTAGTTGGGGGGTTATTTTATTCATGTCCATGTAGAATATTATACGAAATGATACCTAAAAGGATGTCTTTCTAATGTTCACTTATTTGCATTCTCAAAAAGCTATCCAAAAGGTGCATTTCTTACAAGTGCCTTTTGCATCCTGTTTTAGTCAGCTAAACGATGCCAGTATTCCGTAGTCTGAAATGCAACCATGTTTTGTTATTGAAATGTTTTCGACTTCTGTCAAAAACTAAATAAATAGAAAATGGTTACGACTCGAGGTGGCACGTAAATGTTGTTATGGATTAATTTATAAAAAAATTTAATTTTAACTTTAACATTTTTAGTTATCTGCAAGCAGGATGGAGCAGAGTTGGGCAACTTGCCTGCTCAAAAGCGCTGCAGCAATTTGAGTCACACGTAACAGCCCGATGTAGACGAATGCCGTTAAGCGGAAACAATGCGCAGACACCCACCGCCATATCAACCGCATCGAAGACCATGAAAATGTGTCAGTTTGCATCGAGAAACTCTCGACACCTACGAACCGGTGCACAAATTTCCCTCCGAGCTGCACTCGGCTCAGGGCTACGACATACGCAACTAAGCAGCACCACCGCGTGCGCCTTGATGTCGTGTTATTGACACAGCCTTAGCAAATAAGCGCTCAACTGGGAGTATGAAACGTCCTAAAGAAGCTCTTTAAGTCATACGTCAAGTCGCGTTGCGAAGAATATTAGGATCAGCAGCTGGAGCGCAGAACGGCAACGAATGCCAAGAAAACGCTAACAGAACAGCGGGCACAGAGTCGAACTGCGTGAACATAGCCATTTTGCAAAGCAGCAACAAGATTCAAACAAGCAGAGACGGTCAACAGCAGCAGCTTGTGGGTCGGCAGGATTTGAAAAATGTAAAAGCGTCCACTGGAGTCATCATTATAATTACAGGTCAACAATCGACAAAACGATTGTAAAACATATTGTTAAATTCATTAGAAAATAAATAAAAACAAAAGAAATATATTTTATTTTTAATTTCGGTATAAATTAAAAATGTCAGACTGGAAATTTGGCAGAAGAAAATTGTGTACGTCATCCTTTTTGTATACTTTTTGCTGACGTAAACCGGTTGCCTTTCAGTTGCTAATAAGCCTACTTTTAGATAATACCTTTAATGCATCTATATGTATACCACTAGGACATCATTCAGACAAATCAAAAAGGCATCTTCCGGTCAATCATTTGTATTACAAAAAGACATCTTTTCCGTAACATTTCGGACAAATTTCGAACATCTATAACATTTAAAAGATAACTTAAAGATATCTTTCAGACATTATTTGTCTACTTGGGTATTAACATATTTTTACAATTAAATCAAAAAAGTGTAACTCTATTTTATAATCATTGTTGGATGCAATTGCAGATGGAATAATCGAAAGTTGCAATCACTTTTCAAATCATTTGACGTATCAAAATATCATATGCTAACTCTTTGAATCGAATCACAAGAATTTGCATTCAATTTATATTTAGTGATTTCAGTCTTCTGTTCATTTAAAGATTTGTGATAGAAGATTCATTCCTAAATACATAAAATCATTTTTCAATTTACACAGCGTAATATACACAGCGCGCTACTTGAATAAGGCAATTTTTTTAAGTCAAGTTTTGGCTCATATCCCGACCTATTCAGAATGTATCAAAACTTGTATGCAGTTCGATAGATTACTTTAATACGCGTCTGCCCCCATCCCAAAAATGCAATTCCGAAATGCATATGAATTTAGAGATTACTATAATTAAAACCAGTTGGGAAGGTTAGATCACATGGGAAATTTTAAAGTAGGTGTAATTATGATAGTTAGGATTATCAAAATTATAGTCGGTCTAAGCCGACTATAAATACCCTACACATATGTGTGGTTACCATTCAAAATGGTATAAAGGTCACCAGGGTATACGAATCCTGAAAATAACTACAAACATTCAATCGCTGAAGAATTTCCATTCATTTGATACCCATATTTACAAATGGGTAGGTGTACCGAATTTCGATTTTTTTTTTTGTGAACCACAAGTATTTTCGCCGGAAAACATAATTATCATGTATTTGAGCATGATATCAATATATATTTGACCAAAAAAGTTTACCTAAGCACGTATACATAAAAATTGATCTTTATATGTACATTTTATATGAGGTATTTGAACATAAGTGGTCGGATCATAGGTCAAAATGGACCGCACATACAGCGTAGGTATATTAGTAATCTAAGTTATAAGTTTCATTTATCTAGCTCTTCAATTTTAAAAGTAGTAGGGATTTCAACAGACAGACGGACAGACAGACAGACAGACAGACAGACAGACAGACAGACGGACAGACAGACGGACAGACAGACATAGCTAAATCGACTCAGGAGGTCATGCTGATCAAGAATATATATACTTTTCCATACCGGAGATGCTTTCTTCTGGGTGTTACAAACGGCGTACCAAACTGAATATACCCTTTCATTCTTAGTGTAGGGTATAAAAAAAGTAGCCGCGGTGGCTCAGTGGTTAGCATCTTTTCATAGAAACATTTTTCTATCCCGCGCTAGCCTAAGTTCTTATAGGACTGTAGTGCCAAACTATTATTATAATTAAAAAAAACTCAGAAAAATGCAGTAACATTTTTCTCCACTTATTCAGTTCATATTAATGATGAAAAACACAGTAAACCATGGATTTTTGAAAACTTTAGTACAAAAAATTTAAGAGTGGCTATTTTTATTATTATTTTAAAAGTCCATTCTTCAAATTAACTTAAAATTAGTCCACGTCACCAATTTAATGAGTACTTCAATCAAAATATAAAATATAGTATTATTTGTCGTCAATATCACTAATATTGTTAACTGATCATTAAAAAGCTTTTCTCTCGCGTTTAACACATTCTAGAAAGGTTTTCTAATTAAAAAGTTAAATTTTTATATATCTGATGTCCATTTCGTTTTTATTTTATGTTGGACATCAGCGGAATTGATCAACAATTGAAATTAGAAATCCTTAAAAGAGTGTGTTAAACAGTACAGAAAATGGTAAATAATGTTCAGTTTACAATATTAGTGAAATGCCATGCTTTTTAAAATATTTTCCGTCAGAACTTCAGTATACTTGATTAAATAATATTTTGATTGAGGTACTCTTTAAAATGTAGTTAAAATGTAAAGTTATTTTGAAGAATGGACTAAATTTGTTGTACTAAAGTTTTCAAAAACCCATGGTTTACTGTGTTTTTCATCAATAATTTGAACTGGCCTTATTCAAGTAGAGCAAATTTTTACTCTATTTTTCTGAGTTTTTTTAATTAAAGTAATCTCATCACGTACGCTTCTGATTTTCATTTTTGGGATGGGGTCAGATGCGTAATAAATTAATCTAACGAACTACATACAACAAGCTTTTATGCATTATAAATAGGGCGAGATATTAACCCAAATTTGACATTAAAAAATACTGGCTTTATTCAAGCGGCGCGGAGTGTAAATGTATCGCAACAAATGATTATGACTACCTTTTTTTATACATTTTCTTCAAAATTTTCAAACAAAAGATTTAAGTTTGTTTTACTTTAAATCTTGTGTGAAAAACGATTTCAACAAAATTAAATCAAAATAATTTGTTCGAATAATTTAAGTAGCATCATTCATCACTTGATTGATTGAATCATTTGTATTAAAAAGTTATTCTATGGTTTATTTCCAAGACTATAAAGAACAAATGACTTGATTTGCCTATTTGAAATAAAATTTACATTTATGAGATTCGACTCAAATTAATTAGCCCAATTATAAAAAAATAATCCCACAAATATTTGGAAGAAATTGTTGCGAGAAAAAAGAAGCTTTTTATGTAAATTCAATACACCTCTTTTTTTTAACAAATTCTCCCAAATATTTGTGGGTGTATTTAATTAGAATTGGGATGAATATCATGATATTTAGAGAAATCATATGAATGTAAATAATTTCAACCTTTGACGATTCATCTAACAAGGCTTTTCAGAACGATTTTAACGAAATTATTATTTCAATAATTGTGTTCAATCAATAATTCTGTTCAGTAATTTAAATCAATGAATAAGTTACAAAATTACCAGCTCATAACCACATATTTTTGGGATCGAATCGCCAATTCAATCTTTCACAGCCCTGCAAATAATGAATAAATTACTGAATGCATATAATGCATTCTAACAAACTTAAATTTAATTAAATGAAAATAATTTATAATATAATATGTTTATAATATGTTTTGTCATCCTATAATCATGTGCAATATTATCAGATATTACAAAACAAATTAATAAAAATTAAATACTTACAGTTCTTGATAGCAAGTCGCACGCACGAACATTTTCTTTTTTATAATTTTACTTGACGTCTGAGTCTTGGCTACTTGTTAATTTCATGTTTAGCAAAAAGAAAACAAACGAAATATGCACAAGACAGCTATGTTTAATGTTCTCTCAGAATAGAAGTTGAAAAAGGAAAAAGTTAATCTGACATACCATGGTTGCATTTCACAGTTCAGAATACTTCAGAGCGGAGCTGAATCAACTTCAGTACAAAGAGAACGGAGTGGAATTCAGATCTGCCTACTTTTGGTAGCAGATGTTAATTCCACCCGTTCCGGTTGTTGAAGCCGAGTTGTTAACTTCACGCATATAAAATATTCGACTATTTGATTATTTAACTCCATAGTTGTGGAAGGATATTATTGGATATGCACAAAAATCATAAAAGATTTAAAAATTTATAATTTCTACAAAATATATGCGCATCTTATTTTCATACTAAAATTAAAATGAGGGATGTAGATACTTATATATCCAAAACGAATTAAATATTTTTAACGCTATAAAATAATAAAAATTACGATTCCTGGATAATAAGTTATGCATAATAGATTTAATAAACGCAATATTTTTTAATAGCTAAATTTAAATTTTCTGATTTTGTAAATTTTGATGTTGTAAATGTGTAAAAAATTAAAAAGGATGTCTTTATTTAATCCAGTATTTATGTTTTTTTAACTAAGGGCCTGTTTTTAAGTGCTAGTTGAACTTTGTTTATGGTTTAAACTGCGTTTAAAATCAAAATTGATTTTTTCAGTGAACTTCAACCGTCGCTTAAACTTAGTTTAAACGACCGATGCTGTTGGTTTAAACTTTAAAAGTTTTTGACATGAAATTTTTTCACAACACTTTTCACTATTTTCTGTCGCTGTTTCACAAATTATTATTAATTTTATGTATTTTTGCACACTATGCATTTAAAAAAGATTCACGTGCACTTTTGTTGCTCGAACTCTTGTTTAAATTTAAAAATACATTAATTTTATTTTTCTGAAACAATTTTTTTATTTATATAATTTTGAATGACATTATCAGAAGTCAAAATCGAGAGAATTATTTGTCATTTGCCTGTGGTGCCATATGTATTGTCTTGGTCTGTGTTCATTTTAAACTATCACTGAAAAACTTCTAACAAAATTAAACGACGTTTAATTTAAAGAGAAGATTAATTAAACAAAGTTTAAACTACGTTTAAACGAGCACTGAGAAACTGGCCCTACACTAAGAAAACAAAATGATTATAAAAGTCTTCTTTTTTTTTTAAAGTGAAAATAACATTTCCTGGTATTGAAATTATCAACACGTGATGGAAAATGTTTCTTTTCATAGTTTACTTTGATGACAGCAGAGTCGGACAAACTTGGTTATTTCGCGAAGAAGTCTCAAGTCGTTGTACAATTTTACCTTCGAAAGATTTATAAAGAAAATGGTGTATGAAATTTTAAAAATCTAATAAAAATTATACCATTCAAATACTTGCATCTTTAAAAATACAAATAAAAGCCGTATACGAATTGATATAAGAAAACTGCCCAATAGGAAATTGCATCATTACGTACTCGATTACTGCCCAATTATTATCGAATCGTACACAAAGATGATTGCCAGAAATATCACAGCCCTAAATATCAAGTTATTTACAAATTATTTAAATCGTATTTGAGACAACCATCACTCAAACATCCGTCAAATACGATAAATATTGCTAGCAACCATCTTTAGAATTTACGATTATCTCTAGCAACCATCAATTAAACATAAATTCTAGAACGACTTGAGATTTCTTCGCAGAAGAACCAAGAATCCGACCGGCGATGCTGTCATCAAAGTAAACTCTGAAAAAGAAATAAATTTTCATCACGTGTTGATAAATTCAATACCAAGGAATTTTATTTTCACTTTTACCATTAAAATGTAATATTTGAGTTGGCAGTTTTTTACACCATTAGATTTACTTTATTGTTGTGGATAAATCGAGCGTATGGAAAAAGTACGCCATTTTCCTTTTTTATGGTAGTCAAATGTCAAAACACCTCAAAAGTTTTGCTGTAATGTCCATGAACTCAGGATGTTTGCTATCAGTCAACTGTAAATATCTCAATTTTCATTGCTGTTGTGACAAACATCTCGTAACTATTTGCATATATGTCAAATTTAAAAAATATTAATAGTTTTGTTGCAACTTTATTGAAACTTATGGGTTTTTGAAATTTAAAAGGATAGTTGCAGCAAGACTTTCATAAACATTTTGTTTTCTTTGTGTAAGAGTCGTAATTTATATTCTTAAATGTGTGTTTAAAAAAGAAATATTTCAGTACAGTAAATTATTTTTCACAATTTTTATCATTAAATAATAGAATTTATATTCGACAAATTTTGTGTTTTAAAATGTTGATTTACTTTTGCTTATATCTCGCAAACAAATGTTTACACGTATAAAAGCAGAAATATAATGTTGAAAATCGACAGTTACCAATTGTTATTTCATTTTGAACTAATCGACACTTTTAATTGTCTTTTTTTTCTTGAAAACTATATAAATTTTACTTCAAAAAATTTAACGATGGAATTTTAAATTTCATTTCATTTTTGAATTTGTCAAAACAACAAATATATTTTAAAATATTGCCGTAAGGAAGATGAACGTTTCGCGTCAAGGCAAGTACAAATGCACAGCTCATTAGTCTCACAAATAATTTTGATATAATTACAGCACTTGCTTAATGACACGGTGAAACTGCAGCTTTGGTTCGAGGAGAATCTCGAAGCCAAATATCCGTAATTCAATTGTCCCCTCAAAGCACCAGAAGAATTGGATATTAAACGGATACCTGCTAGATTCCGATGGCCCGCTTTGAAAAATATGGTTTTCATCTTTAAAAATGAAGAAATATTATGAAAAGTACACTAAGAAAACAAGATGTTTATGAAAGTCTTGTTGCAACTATGTGTTTAAATTTACACCTTGTAGCAAATATTCAAACATCCCATAAGTTTCTAAAAAGTTACAGCAAAACTATTAATATTTTTTTAAATATGACACACACAGAAAAAAATACTATATAAATAATAGTTTTTTTACTATTAAAAATAGTCAATAGGATAAATTATTATTTTAAACGGAAAATACCATTAAATACTACAAAATACCATGACATTGTTATTGAGTTTATACGAAAAGATTTATTTTTTGTATACTATTAAATCAATAATTGTCCTATTGACCAATTTTAATGGGATTTAAGGTAATTTTTTTCTGGGTGCATATATGAAGATAGTTACCAGATGTTTGCCACAACAGCAATGATAATTGAGATATTTACAGTTGACTGATAGCAAACATCCTGAGAACTTGGATATTTGCAAAAAAACGGTTGAGGTCTTTTGACATTTGACTATTATAAAAAAGACAATGGCGTACTTTTTTCTTACGCTCGATTTATCCACAACAATTAAGTAAATCTAATGGTGTAAAAAAGTGTCAGCTCAAATAATACATTATAATGGTAAAAGTGAAAATAAAATTTCCCGGGATTGAAATTATCAACACGTGATGGATTTTTTTTTCAGCGCTTACTTGATTACAGTATCGCCGGGCCAACTTGGTTCTTCCGCGAAGAAGTCTTAATTCGTTGTACAATTTTAGCTTCACATGATTTATAAAGACGATGGCGATGTATAAACAGGATACTGTTTTAGAATAAATAAAAATACATTCCAATCATTTTCTTTCAATTCAATAAAAATTACTCCGCGAATTCAAATGGAGTATCCTTTCCAAATATTCATCAACACTCTTCCTATTTGTAAGATGTTTACTTGAAGGTTGTCATAAATAAACGTAAATTTGAAAGATGGTTACTAGTAATATTTATCGTATTTTACGGATGTTTGAGAGATGGTTGTCTCAAATACGATCTAAATAATTTGTAAATAACTTGATATTTAGGGCTGTGGTATTTCTGGTAATCATCTATTCTTAGTGTAGGTTTCTTTAAAAAATCAAGAGTTTTAACTGTTGAAACGACATCACGACCATCAACTGTCGGATAAACAATACACTAAGAAAAAAGAATGTTTATGAGAGTGTTGATGCAACTAAAATACTACTCGCTTTAACAATTCCAATATGCAGGAAATACAAATAAATTTGCAGCAAAAGATTAAATAATTTGTAAACACCAGACACACAGAACTAATTTGTTGCCGCAACCAACTAAATTGCCCTACCGAATTATTTGGTTACGAAAACTAGGAGGTTGTACCAACCTCCTAGTCAGAAATAATGAGATTGTACTAACCTCCTAGTCAGCAAGCATGAGGTTGTGCCAACCTCCTATTCAGCAAGGATGAGGTTGTTTAAACCTCCAAGTCAGCAAGCATTCCGAAACCTCCAATTGAAATTTTATTTTAAGAATATTTTTTTATATAGAAAACTTATTTATGTAAAGTTTTCTACATGTACAATTTCAAAAAATATATCTAAAAATTCCTGTTCCCTGACAAATAATAACAGTATGAAGACACATTTAATATTTTATTTCATCATTATTAAACAAAATATAAAAAAAACTATAAAAAGATTATAATGCCACATACACACATAGAAAATTATTGTTGAAATTTGAAAATAAATATTATCAATTTATTAAAATCTTCAAACGACAATATTATTTTTAATTTTGAAAGTAAAAATTATTAATTTTGATTTAAAATAAAAAAAAAAATAGTTAGACACCCTGTTTTTATTTTTTATTTTGACATTTGATGTTTCTATTTTGGAAATATTCAAATTTATCGCGCGTTGTTATGTGGACTAAAAATGTCCAATAATTTGAATCGCGACGACTAAATCGTGTAGTTGACGCATGTAGTCGGGCGACTACTTTAATCTGCATCCAGTACCCAGAGATTGCTCTCAATGGTGTTTTAAACAGACGGACATACATTCGAATAAACAAGTCGTCGGCACTGTTTTCGGTCGGCACTGCCATGTTCGTCATTAAGCCCTACTTATTATTCAACGAGATGCACGGTACGGTTTCACAACTGATTTACGTTCCAAAACCGGCGGAAAGGTTCTCCCACTGTTCGTGTTTGACTATTGGGAAGTGATACCCGGTGAAACATGTGAGTCAGTCACCAGTCATTGTGTAAACGTTATGGGCTTAAGGGTTTTTTCTTTCCGATGTCGAATTGTGTCAAACATTATTAATCGTATGAAGTTAGAAAATAAAAATGCATTTTAAATTATAAAAGGGAGTTTGTATTTATTTCATTATTGTTGCCTTTTCAATTTTAAATTAAAAATGTCATTAAAAACAAAAACAAAACTAACAATAGAATTATTGAAAGTTAACATTTTATTATCAATACTTGTTTGATAATTTTATTGTTGTATCCGACAATAATTTGAAAATAATATTTGTGGATCCATTTTAACATAAAATATTTTAAAATTATTGTCGGATTCGACAATAATTTTCTACGTGTGTATGATCACATATTTTTATTATATTTCAGTAGCTAAACAGAAATTTGTATTGAATTCATTCATAATTTAATAAATATTCATATATTTATTACGCATTTTTACTTTATTAATGAATTTCCTATTGTTTGCCACTTGTAAAAATATTTGACTATTATTTATTTCTGCATGTATCCATAATTTTGGACAAGAAACTGGCAACCGAACTGCTCATAGACATGAGGTTGCCGTTTCTCATTTATTTTGTTGATTAAATAACGTACTTAGTTGCGTAACAAATGCACAACCGAACTTATAGTTGCGCGAACTAACATTTCGGTTAAAGTAAGAAATGGTACGTTCATTTTAATGACATGAGGTTACAACAAATGTATTTCGGTTGCAACACTAAAACGTTGGTTCAATTAACCTCATGTCAAAAGAGGATTTTTCTGTGTGAGGAAATTTTATTTTTACTTTTACCCCTAAAATGTACACTACGAAAACAAGATGTTTATGAAAGTCTTGCTGCAACCTTCTGTTTTTATTTACGCCTCGTAGCAAATATTCAAACATCCCATAAGTTTCAATAAATTTACAGCAAAACTCTTAATATTTTTTAAATATGACATATAAGCAGTTAGTTACGAGATGTTTGCCACAACACTACTCCATTAGAATTCGCGGAGTAATTTTTATTGAATTAAAATATAATGAATCAAATGAATTTCTATTTATTCTAGAATTAAAACAGTATCTTGGTTATTCATCGCCATCGTCTTTATAAATCCTTCGAAGGTAAAATTGTAGACTCCTTCGCGGAAGAAGTAAGTCCGTCCGGCGATGCTGTCATCAAAGTAAATTCTGAAAAGAAATAATTTTCCAAAACATGTTAATAATTTCATTACCAGGGAATTTTATTTTCAATTTTACCATTAAAATGTAATATTTGAGTTGACACTTTTTTACACCATTGGATTTACTTAATTGTTGACAAATCGAGCATAAGGAAAAAGTACGCCATTTTCTTTTCTTATAGAAGTGAACTGTCAAAATACCTCAAAAGTTTTGTTGCAAATGTCCAAAATCTCAGGATGTTTGCTATCAGTCAACTGTAAATATCGCAATTTTCATTGCTGTTGTGGCAAACATCTCGTAACAATCTGCATATATGTCATATTTAAAAAATATTAATAGTTTTACTGTAACTTTATGGAAACTTATGGGATGTTTGAATATTTGCTACAAGGCGTAAATTTAAAAGAATGGTTGCAGCAAGACTTTCATAAACATCTTGTTTTCTTAGTGTATGAGGTATTGGAACACCCAGAAAAAAATCATGGTAAATTGATAGTATTTCAATAAAAAAACAATAATTTATACCATTAAAATTGGTCAATATGATGCGCCCCATTAGTTCAGTAATATTGAAACTGTTAATACAATGTGTGGTTATTTTAATTACAATAAGAAAGACCTATACAAAGTTAATGATAAAATTAATATTTATGGTAAATTCGAATTACATTTTTCTAATAATTTATTAAAACAAAAATGTATTTTAATTAATTTATTGTATAATTTATTATATTTAAATGTTGAAATTGATATTCACTTTTACAATACACACATAAAAAGACACTTCTTGCTGCAAAAGATTATAAAACATTTAATGATTGCTTTGGTTTCCAATAATTGATTGTAGTACTTGAGTCTGCAGTTATTTTTGAGTCCGTTGCCACACTTACTATTTATGAATTTGTTCATCAATTTTATGAATTTTTCATTATTACTCAACCAATGACCAAATTCATCCAATTTATGAATCGTTCATAAAACCGTAATGAAAAAGTTCATAATATTGATGAACGCTTTCATAATATTTATGAAAATATTAATGATATTTATGAACTTTAAACTAATTAAAAATAAAAATAAAACTATTTTTTTATTTTCTTGTATTATTATTATTTTTATTTTATTATATTACTTTTTATTTTATTTTTATTATATTTATTTATTTTACTAACTTTTTATACTTACATTTTATTTTGTATCTACTCTTGCTGTTGCTGCCGATTGCTGCTGTTTGATGTTGCGTGATGTTAAGTACCTGCGGTGCACGTTTCTTTGGAGTTGTAAACAACAAATGAAACGAGTCGGTTTATTTGTACGAAATGACATACGTGTAATAATAACTAAGAACTGTATCTGCTATCATCGACTATCGACGCGTCGGAACGAGTTGTCAAAATAATCACTACGCATCATGCGGCATGACGCGCATTGATTGGTCAGTAAAATAAATATATCTATTTATAGCATGGTCAAAATTTTCAGGTTACACATACTTCCATACACACATACTCAAATGCCTACCTACCTACCTACTTTGTGTTGTATTTTCTATTCTCCTTTAGTGGACTGGTTTTTTTATTTTTCAGTATCGCCTTTATGCTCGGCTGAATTGCACGTGACGTGGAAGTTGCGTTGCTTTGCCTAATATGAATACCTCAATGAACGCAATTCATAACAATTATGAACGCGTTTATTATATAAATTTCGCTCAAATTGTGCGATTCGTATATATGAAAAATAGTTCATAAATACAATGATTTTTTCCATATGTATTATTAACGATGTCGCAATTAACGGCGTTCATTCCATTTATGAACAAAATTTTTTCTGTGCATAATAGAAGATCGATGTATTATTTATTTTCTGTAATAAATAAAAATATAACTATATATAAATATATAAATATATAAATATAATTTATTTATCATAAATACATTGAGGCCTTACCAATGTCACGTTTAATAATGTGGATTATTACAAAAAAATACATGCGACCATTTTGAGTAAACACGCAGAATGACGTACAAAACTAACATGTTTGTATTCGTTTTATGTTTTTTTACACCACGTTTATTATTATAGGAGGAAATCTTTAAAACAAAAGTATTTATTCTATTTAAAATAATAATATTGAAATATTTAAATTTATGGTAGTGAATTTTTCAAATACTATTGAATTAATTAGAAAACTTTTGATTTAAAAATAAAGAACTATTAATACATGAACCATAAGATCAATGGTCGTACCATAAAGAACTTAATGGTACATTTTCTTCTCACAGGTCACAACGGATTGATCATGCTAAGCTTCAGGGGCAGATACCCTACACTAAGAAAACAAAGATGATTACCAGAAATATCACAGCCCTAAATATCACGTTATTTACAAATTATTTAGATCGTATTTGAGAGAACCATCTCTCAAACATCCGTCAAATACGTTAAATATTAGTAGAAACCATCTTTGAAATTTACGATTATGTATAGCAACCATCAATTAAACATCTTACAAATAGGAAGATAGTTGAGGAATATTTGGAAAAGGTACTCCATTAGAATTCGCGGAGTAATTTTTATTGAATTAAAATAAAATAAAATGAATCAAATGAATTTATATTTATTCTAGAATAAAAACAGTATCTTGGTTATATCGCCATCGTCTTTATAAATCCTTTGAAGGTAAAATTGTACAACGACTTGAGACATCTTCACGGAAGATCCAAGTCCGACCGGCGAAGTTGCCAGTAAACTTTGAAAAGAAATAATTTTCCATCAAATGTTTATAATTTCATTACCAGAGAATTTTATTTTCACTTTTACCATTAAGTTGACACTTTTTTACGCCATATTATTTACTTCATTGTTGTGGATAAATCGAGAGTAAGAAAAAAGTACGCCATTTTCCTTTTTTATAAAAGTCAAATGTCAAAATAAGTCAAGATTTTTGTTGCAAATATCCAAGAACTGAGGATGTTTGCTATCAGTCAACTGTAAATATCTCAATTTGCATTGCTGTTGTGGCAAACATCTCGTAACTATATGTATATATGTCATATTTAGAAAATATTAATAGTTTTGCTGCAACTTTATTGAAACTTATGGGATATTTGAATATTTGCTACAAGGCGTAAATTTAAACAGGTAGTTGCAACAAATGATTTAAAAATTTTAGAAAAATAATTTATTTAATCTTGTTAAAATTATTGAACATATTATGCATTTTATTAAATTAACTTTTGATTAGAAAAACAATAATAAATTTTGACAATCTTTTTTTACGATTTAAACACTCGAAAAATACGAGCCATCGTTTACGAGCAAAATATGATTGTTTTATTCATTGACATTTATCATCGTTTTTTACGTGCAAAATTATCGAAATTTACGATTATTTTGAATCGTCAAATGATCGTAATTTACGATAATCATAAAAAATGTGTGTAGGTGCCGACTGGGCTTATAATAAGAAGGAAAATTGACACACAATTTTTTCTCCTTATTATAAATAATATATTTTTCAAACAAAATAAATTTGATTATAGTACAAAATAAATTTGTTTATAGAACAAAACAAATTTGTTCTAAGAACAAAATAAATTTGTTCGTCGAAAAACATAAATTTGTACATCAAACAAAATAAATTTATCCAGCCTGCGGCAATTTTGTTGTTATTAATTTTTTTTTTATTATTACACACGAAAATCCTCTTTTGGCATTAGGTTAATTAAACCAACGATTCAGAGTTGCAACCGAAATACATTTGTTGTTACCGCATGTCATTAAAATGAACGTACCATTTTTTACTCTAACCGAAATGTTAGTCCGCGACTGCACGTTCGGCTGTCGTAATCTCATGATTGCATTTTTTCATTCTGCCAAAGTTTGACGTTTGTGCATTTGTTACGGCAACTGAGTACTTTATTGTATCAACAAAATAAATGACAAACGGCAACCTCATGTCTATCAGCAGTTCGGTTGCCAGTTTCTTGCCAAAAATTATGGATACATGCAAAAATAAATAAACGTAAAAATTTTCACAAGAGGCAAAAAATAGGAAATTATTTAATTAAGTGAAAATGCGAAATAAATATATGAATATTTATTAAATAATGAATGAATTCAATACAAATTTCTGTTTAGCTACTGAAATATAATAAAAATATAAAAATATTTGACCATATGTGGCATTATAAATAGTTTTTTATTTTGTTTAATTATGATGAAATAAAATATTAAATGTGTCAGGGAACAGGAATTATGAGATATATTTTTGAAATTGTGTGCGTGACATATTTACGCATCAAAAATACATATAGAAAAATTTACATAAATAAATTTTATATATAAAAAAAATGTCTTAAAATAAAATTTCAATTGGAGGTTTCGGCATGCTTGCTGACTTGGAGGATTAAACAACCTCACACCCAGAAAAAATAACTATATAAATAATAGTTTTTTACTATTAAAAGCTGTCTTATAGTATCGAAACACTTTACTGTCACCAAGTTAACCCAATTCTGTGGGCAAGACCTGGTGGCAGCCAAAGTGAGCTATGAAAGCGATAGTGGATGGAAACATCTGATTGTCGCCTCAGGCTACTTCCCCTATGACTCACTACTGCCTCCTCCGCCAAAGGCAATTGTTGAGCTCATAGAGTACTGTGATCTTAAGGAGACCGGCCTTATTATTTGCTGTGACGCTAATGCTCAACACACTGTGTGGGGCAGCAGTAAATGCAACGCACGAGGTCCCATGACCTCCAATCTGAACATTCACAACACTGGTAATAAACCCACTTTTGTGACTGCTAGAAGACAGGAAGTGATTGACCTTACTTTGTCTAACTGTAGACTGAGAGAGTCAATCTTTAACTGGAAGGTTCTTAAAGAAGATTCTTTATCGGACCACAGGTATATCGAGTTTCATACTGATCGAGAGGTGCTGCCCTCTATGACGGTAAGAAACCCTAGAAAAACGAACTGGGCACGCTCCAGACATTAACTTGAGAATTCCCTCAATATTCCTGTCAGAATTCGTACCAAAGAAAGTATTGAGACGTCCGTTCAAGTTATGAACGATGTCATAAATTCTAGTTTTGTACGAACATGTCCGGTACGAAAAACGTTATCTAGACCTCCCGTTCCTTGGTGGAACGCTTGTCTTGAAACCTTGCGCAAGGATTCCAGAAAGCTTCTAAATAGGGCCCTAAGGAGCAATTTAGGCTCTGACTGGTTTCTTTATCGAGCTAAGCAGAAAGAGTATAAGAAATGAATTCGTAAATCGAAAAGTGTTTCCTATAAAGACTTCTGCAGTAGCATCGAATCCTGCAGTGAGACTAGCAGATTGGTCAAGTTTCTTAAAAGAAACCGAACTGCTCGACTGGACTCACAGCAAAACCTTATGGATTTACACGGAAATGATAAGACCGATCATATCATATGCATCGGTAGTCTGGTGGAACAAGCTGTCGCGAAAATGCGTGACAACTAGTCTTGCCAAGATTCAGAGAACCGTGTGTCTGGGTGTTACGGGTGCCTTTCCCACTACACCTAGTCCAGCACTGAATGCAATCTTGAACCTACCACCACTTAACATCTTCATCAAAGGCGAAGCCATGAAAGGCTGCTGGAGACTAAAACGAGGTGGTTTCTGGTTTTATGTTCCCTGGAATATCTCTAACATTTCACTTGACACTCCATTAGACACCTGTCTACTGGAGATGCCCTCTGATGCAATAATAACAGAAATATTACCAAGACGAAATTTTGAGGTCTGCCAACCTGACATTCAAGACTGGCTAACGCCTGACTGTGAGCCAGGTAGAGGGTCACACCGCATTTTCACAGACGGCTCCAGAACCGATGAGGGATCTGGTGCTGGAGTGTTTGTGGAACCGGATGCCCGCAGACTTCACTTCGCCTTAGGCGACAATGCCTCGGTATTTCAAGCCGAAGTCTATGCTATACCTTTGGCTATGGACTACATTGCGGATAATATATGGCAAAACAGGGCTATATCAGTTTGCAGCGATAGTCAGGCTGCTCTTATGGCTTTGAACAACCAGGTCATCACATCCAAAATTGTACGTCAATGCAGATCACGTCTCAATTGTGTTGGTAAATACAATACACTGAAACTGATTTGGGTGCCGGGCCATAAAGGAGTTTCGGGCAATGAAACATCTGACGAACTAGCACGTGCTGGATCTGAGGATAATCCATTTGGACCAGAACCTGTGCTTGGACTACCTGCATCTACGGGAAAATTCGTCATCAGCTCTTGGGTCGCCTCCGTACACAAGAGCAGATGGCTGAATGAGACGAAATGCAGATTCTCCAAGCTCATGACACCGACGATAACCAAAAGATCGGCCTCGTTTCTACTTTCCTCAAGTAGAAAGAAGTGCAGAAAACTGACGGGACTTCTAACGGGACACAATGCATGTGAAAAACACATGAACGCAATCGGCCTGGCCGAAAGCACCTTATGTTCTGCCTGCTACGAAGAAACTGGCACCACAGAGCACTATCTCTGTGACTGTCCAGCATTTTCTAGAATTAGAAGACAGATCTTTGGCACAGACGTGATGAGAGAGGATCAGCTTCACTCTCTATCACACAATAGCCTTCTTAGATTCAATAATGAATCTAAGAAGTATCATTAAAAACCAGGGAACTGGGTCACAGCACAATGGATATAACCCTGCCTGAGTGCTGTGGCTCTATTTTTTATCCCACAAAAAAAAAAAAAAAAAAAATAGGACACATTATTATTTTAATCGGAAAATACCATTAAATACTAGAATATACCATGATATTGCCATTGAGTTTATATGAAAAGATTTATTTTTTTGTATACTATTAAATCAATCATTTTCCTATTCACCAATTTATATGGGATTTGAGGGAATTTTTTTCTGGGTGCATGCTTGCTGAATAGGATGTTGGCACATTATATTATGTATGTTGCAATTTAATAATAAATAATCAAATACACACGTTTGATTATTATATATACATCAAAATAAATTGCACAATATTAATGGACAGTGGTCGAGTAGAAGTGTACTGACTTTGCAATCTGAAGGAAGAGAGTTCAATTCACCGCCCGATCTTGGTGAAATAAAAGTAAAATCATGTTTTTTCAATTATAAATAATATAATTAAATAGTATAATCAAGTTTATATAATTTCAGTTCAACAAAACTATATACAAAATTAATGATATTATTTAAGAAATCATATATAAAAAAAATGTCTTCGGTACATTTATTACAATCGTATAAGTATATAATGTTGAAAATATTAAACTGCTGGAAAACAGTATCATGCGCGTATTAACATCAACATAGCTGCAGTGCCAACAACCCTCCATTTCATGACCATCAGACGCATAAATCTGGAGACCAGCTTTCCCTTTAATTCCTGCGAGAACTCCGCGGATATCATCTTTTACACCAAACAATTTGATCTTTCTGAGTTTCACGTGTTTGTTGATATTGCTGAAGATTGGTCGAAGATACTGCAATATCACTTCAATCTCGAAATTTTGTAATAAAAACAAGAAGAAGCAGTAAATATTTTATATTCATACATCAATGCATGCGGCAAAAAACGAATGATATGAACACTCTCATATAAAATGTACTTAAGAATATTTGTCTTGCATGATACGTACTGATAAAATTGACCGAAACTTTTGTGTGCGTGTGAATTTTTATCTCTTTCTCACTCATCTGCAATGAGATACAATTGAATATATGTTTATCACTGTTCTTTTGGTAATAAGTGACGATTAAATTACTTGTTAATTTACGAAATATTTTACGTAACATAAACTGTTTTAATTTTGAGGTTAGGGACGGTTAAATTAATAGTAAACTAACCAAAATTAGACCAAATAAAACCAAAAAACTCAAAATTCTATAGTTTTCATTTTTATTGCGTTGAATATAATGCGCATTACATTCAACATGTTTGCATTACAAAATTGTCAATTAAAACGACTTTTGTTTGCCGTTGTTTTGCTTCCTTCCATGCATTTGTTTAATGCAGATGACCCTTCCACTTTGATGATATCTATAATATGAATAGATAAATAAGCAATATATACAAATACTCTTTTCAATATACTTTCTATTAGTGTTTATCAATTGTTCATAATTTAAGTAACATCTTTTTTCAACTCCTGATGTAGCGGCTACTGTTACAAACGTAATAAATAACCTACAAATAAAAAATGGTGGCAAACCGACGCGCAAAAAATATTAGTTTTAATTACTAGTAAAATTACGGGTCATATATCTATCATTGATCCTGCAGGGATGTATTTCAAATTATTTATGTATGATTGAGAAAATATAATATTGTCTTTGTGTTGGAGTTTCGGTAAGGCATGTCTTGCTGGGAAGCTACTTTCAAATAAATATTTGTACCCAACTAGACAAATTATGTCTGAAAGATGTCTTTAAGTTATCTTTTAAATGTTATCTATGTCCGAAATTTGTCCGAAATGATGTCTTTTTGTAATACAAATGATTGACCGGAAGGTGTCTTTTTGATTTGTCTGTATGATGTCCGTATGGTACACAAAAATATGTCTTAAAGTTATTGCCATAAAGCAGTCTTTTTAGTAAATAAAAGGCAACCGGATTAAGTCATCTTAAAGTATACAAAATAGATATGTCTAAAAGCTGACGTCAAAACTGTTCTTTTGACAAATATCTAGGCTTTGATTTTTTGATTTTATTTTGGTTCAACATAAATTAAAACAAATTGAAATATTTCATAAAATATTTTATACATCTACGCAAATCAGTATCCATCTTAGGAATGACCACGTAACCATCGTATGCCACACTACGAAACGGTGCTCACCTACGCATTCTTGGTCTGTTTTGAAGACAAGGGGCAGTCAAATTATCTGAAAAACACAACTCAATTCATTTGGCTAAACGTCCTTGCGCGTTAGTTCAATAATTTCCAAGGTGCAGTGATTGCACTTGGTTGGACTGTTGAAAGTGTGAATCAGGAACTGTTATTTGGAACGCGGCACATAGTTGTCCTTTTATTTGTGATTGGACTTTGTCTCATTTTTGCAGTTGTACTCGTTGTCCTGTATCTGCTCAAAGCCTCCCATTTGCCGCTACATCATTGTGCTGCTTGTCTAGCACAATGCTGTAAATTCCGCTACCACTCATGACACCACTACGTTTACGCTTGCGCACCCACATGGCCGAATCCGACTTGGGCGCGAGCAGTCAATTATTCGGCATGCGTTTCCGAGCGAACTTTCGAAAAATGCAAGCATTTTCCAGCGAGCAGGAACGCGGCTGCCTGGTGCATTATGTATACGTTATCAGATTCGATGCCAATTTGAATTTTTATTTTTTTTTTATGTTGCGCATGAATGTTGCGTGATGGAAAGAAAATTTACAAATAAATTAATTTTTGCTTTGTATTTGTCAGATTGAAAATTCTAATGTAAACAAACTTTTTTTGGCATCGTTACACTGACTATAAAACGATACAAAAGGGAATTATTAAACAGTCGTATTTTTGAAAACTTTTTGAGTAGGCAAATAAGTTTACGGAATACTGGCATCGTTTTGCTGACTGAAAAACGATGCGAATGGGACTTGTAAGAAATTCACCTTTTGGATAGATTTTGGAGAATGCAAATAAGTTCACATTAGAAAGACGTCCTTTTAGGTATCATTTCGTAAAATGTTCTACTTGGGTATATGCGTGAAGTTAACAACACGGTTTCAACAACAGGAAAGGGTGGAATCAACATTTGCCACCAAAATTAGGCAGATCTGAATTTCACTTCGTTCTCTTTGTAAAGAAGTGTAGTTGTGTCAGTGTTGTCACTTTTTGTGTAATTCCACAAAAACAGTGCATTTTTTGATCTCATTAGTATTTTTGTGTAATTTAATTTTTGTGTAATTTAGAATCAAATAAAATTATATTACAAATGAAAAATTTAAAGAGTTTCAAGAATATTTCCAGATTTATATATAAAACACTATGGCCTACTGTAATTCTATGGTAGCTGTACGAATCGCTACGTGATTGAAGTATTTGAGTATCCGTCGTCTTTAGACAGTATATATGTACGAATTTATTACCTATGTATTTTGAATATTTCAAACAGTAAAACAGAATGTACTTGGATTATTAATAATAGTGATATCAACATATTTAAAGATTTTGAATTTAGATTAAATTTAAATTTATAAAATTCGAAAATGAGAAACGCTTTCGTATTCCGCAGAACCAGTTCAAATGGTGTTTTATCTCAGGAAGTAGAAATGACAAATGATGTAATATTTTAGATATAGTTTGTTTAGACTTTGCCCAATATTTTCAGTCAAAAATATTAATAATAATAATAGTTTGGCACTACAGTCCTATAAGGACTTATGCCGAGCTCTCTCACTATTTTGAGCTATGCGTGTTATATTTGTACTCAAAGTGGTGGGACCTACAGTTTATTGCCGAATCCGAACGGCGGGTAAGAGCTTTTCATAGGCAAAGTTTTACGCGCGCTGTATAGAAAAATGTTTCAATGAAAAGATGTTGTTATCCCCAGTCCAGTCTTGAACCGGGGACCTTTCGGCTCGCAGTCCAACGCACTAACCACTGAGCTACCGCGGCTACGAAAAAAATATTATCTTGCATTAAAAATATTCTTTCTTAAAATAGTATGAAGTTATATCGATATCTTACAGGCAAAAGATAGCAACCAACAGAAAGCAAATTTCAGAGAAAAAGAAAAAATCTCAAAATTGAGTAGATCAACTCGAAGTGCCATTTAATTCAGCTGACAATAATAATAGTGTGGCACAATATCCAATACATGCAAACAAATGTACACACATAGAAAATAATTGTCGAATCCAACAATAATTTGAAAATATTTTATGTTAAAATGGATCCACAAATATTATTATCAAAGTATTGTCGGATATAACAATAAAATTATCAAACAAGTATTGAAAATAAAATGTTTAATTTTAATAATTTTATTTTTAGTTTATTTTTCTGCTATGAATGACATTTTACATTCTAAATTAATAACATAAAAAAATCACACAAAAAAAACTGGTTTACTGGTTTAACATTTTAATATATTTTAAATTTAAAAATATATAGTTAGCATGTTAGCATGCATCACTGCTGGTAGCATTGTCGCAGGACTTTTCCACAGCACGTCATGCTGCCTCATGGCGTCAGTCATCGGAATCGAGGATGGTCATGAGATTGGCTCTTTGCTCGGTATTTTGCTAATTTTATTCGCACAAGTGTCACGTCTCGTGTGCAGGAAATCGATTATAAGTGAGATGAATCTCGTCTCGGCTTGATGAACTCTATCATATAGTTCCGATGCGACCGATTCGACACCGCATCAATTGTGCAACTCGACATACCCGGCCTGGTGGCCGAGAACGGCGGCCTAATTAGGGTCACCTTCAATTCGGAGGATGTCGCGTGTCACCTTCAGATGCGTTTCGCTGATGTAGTCGATCATATAAAAAAACATTGGACGATACCACGCGAAGATAACGAATATTTTTGAAGACAGAAAATATGAAATTTCAAAAATATAAATAAAAATTGTATATGTCAAATTTATGCTACAGGGTGTCACATAAAATCAATAATATTATGTTCAAACTAAAATTAATATTGTTGTTTGTTGCTTTGAAGAAATTGATAACATTTATTTTCAAAATTCGACAATTATTTTCTATGTGTGTAGATGTCCCAATTTATTTCGAACAATTTTTCAAATCATGAATTTTTGGAAAATTTGGATGCAAACTTCTATGTTTTAATGTATATCAAATAATATGCTTATTAAAATGTGGTTAAAAACGTTAAATTCTGAAATTTTAAAAATACAATATATGTAATACCAGCTCTAGAATACGTATTCTGACCTGATTTTTTTTTTTCCAAAAATGGACTAAGCCTTTTTTATTCTCAACGGCACATTTTATTATACTTTTTAATGTCATAAAAAAATTGTGTAATTTTTTTTAGCAAAACTATTGTATGTTTAGGGTTTACCAAAATTACTTCAACAATGTGTAGTCCATATAAACGCAAATGCTGAAAATGGTTTTAATAATGTAAAATCAATGTAATATAAAATTATCACCTAAGAATTTATTAACCGCATGGGTCGTTTTCAAGAAAACGATACAGAAAATTTGTATAAATATTCTTCCAAATCCTCCTAAATGCTTAAAAATTATTAAAAATAGTAAAGAAATAAAAATTTGATTTTTTCGTTTTTATCGTTTGAATATCTCAAAAATATAATTGGGTTTACTGGAAAAAATACTTGAAAGCAAATACAGTTTATGTTTTTAGTAAAAATTATTTTAGGTTTTTCTTCAAACAAAAAGGTTTTAATTCGTTATACAAAAGCATTAAATAATAATGAAATAATCGTAATCAAGATTATTAATCTGGCCACTCTGCGCACTGACGGGGGAAATTTAATAGAACGAGGCGGAATAAACTTCAGTACAAAGAGAACGAAGTGAAATTCATATCTGCCTATTTTTGGTGGCAGATGTTGATTTCACCCGTTCCTGTTGTTGAAGTCGTGTTGTTAACGTCACAAACGTAAAATTTGTTGTCACTCGTGAGCAACAGTCAAGTTTGTCAAATCATTTGCGTTCCAGTGAAATAGATCTGATTTAACTGCCACGGGAACACAGCTAATCTCTCCGAGCAAATTAAATTTCTGGCAAGAACATTGTCAGCTAAATTAAATTTTTGAATTAATACTCAATTAATAGAAATTAAAATTCTAACTTTACAAAAAGATGTATGAAAATTTACAAGAGATCTTTTTATTTCGCTTTTGTTGTTATAGACAATTTTCCAACATATAAGTCGTAACTTCCAATGAATTACAACGGAGAACACATTGACTGCATTCAGCGACCTCAACAGCTGCGAGACTGCTCACTAACTAATCGCTCACTTGTATTGAATGCACCGCTACCTCATCTATCAATTTACAAAATAATTTAATATTAATATTTTATTAAAGTTAAATACACTGACAATACATTGACATTTATCATCGTTTTTTACGTGCAAAATTATCGAAATTTACGATTATTTTGAATCGTCAAATGATCGTAATTTACGATAATCATAAAAAATGTGTGTAGGTGCCGACTGGGCTTATAATAAGAAGGAAAATTGACACACAATTTTTTCTCCTTATTATAAATAATATATTTTTCAAACAAAATAAATTTGATTATAGTACAAAATAAATTTGTTTATAGAACAAAACAAATTTGTTCTAAGAACAAAATAAATTTGTTCGTCGAACAACATAAATTTGTTCATCTAACAAAATAAATTTATCCAGCCTGCGGCAATTTTGTTGTTATTAATTTTTTTTTTATTATTACACACGAAAATCCTCTTTTGGCATTAGGTTAATTAAACCAACGATTCAGTGTTGCAACCGAAATACATTTGTTGTTACCGCATGTCATTAAAATGAACGTACCATTTTGTACTCTAACCGAAATGTTAGTCCGCGACTGCACGTTCGGCTGTCGTAATCTCATGATTGCATTTTTTCATTCTGCCAAAGTTTGACGTTTGTGCATTTGTTACGGCAACTGAGTACTTTATTGTATCAACAAAATAAATGACAAACGGCAACCTCATGTCTATCAGCAGTTCGGTTGCCAGTTTCTTGCCAAAAATTATGGATACATGCAAAAATAAATAAACGTCAAAAATTTTCACAAGAGGCAAAAAATAGGAAACTATTTAATTAAGTGAAAATGCGAAATAAATATATGAATATTTATTAAATAATGAATGAATTCAATACAAATTTCTGTTTAGCTACTGAAATATAATAAAAATATAAAAATATAAAAATATTTGACCATATGTGGCATTATAAATAGTTTTTTATTTTGTTTAATTATGATGAAATAAAATATTAAATGTGTCAGGGAACAGGAATTATGAGATATATTTTTGAAATTGTGTGCGTGACATATTTACGCATCAAAAATACATATAGAAAAATTTACATAAATAAATTTTATATATAAAAAAAATGTCTTAAAATAAAATTTCAATTGGAGGTTTCGGCATGCTTGCTGACTTGGAGGATTAAACAACCTCACACCCAGAAAAAATAACTATATAAATAATAGTTTTTTACTATTAAAAGCTGTCTTATAGTATCGAAACACTTTACTGTCACCAAGTTAACCCAATTCTGTGGGCAAGACCTGGTGGCAGCCAAAGTGAGCTATGAAAGCGATAGTGGATGGAAACATCTGATTGTCGCCTCAGGCTACTTCCCCTATGACTCACTACTGCCTCCTCCGCCAAAGGCAATTGTTGAGCTCATAGAGTACTGTGATCTTAAGGAGACCGGCCTTATTATTTGCTGTGACGCTAATGCTCAACACACTGTGTGGGGCAGCAGTAAATGCAACGCTCGAGGTCCCATGACCTCCAATCTGAACATTCACAACACTGGTAATAAACCCACTTTTGTGACTGCTAGAAGACAGGAAGTGATTGACCTTACTTTGTCTAACTGTAGACTGAGAGAGTCAATCTTTAACTGGAAGGTTCTTAAAGAAGATTCTTTATCGGACCACAGGTATATCGAGTTTCATACTGATCGAGAGGTGCTGCCCTATATGACGGTAAGAAACCATAGAAAAACGAACTGGGCACGCTCCAGACATTAACTTGAGAATTCCCTCAATATTCCTGTCAGAATTCGTACCAAAGAAAGTATTGAGACGTCCGTTCAAGTTATGAACGATGTCATAAATTCTAGTTTTGTACGAACATGTCCGGTACGAAAAACGTTATCTAGACCTCCCGTTCCTTGGTGGAACGCTTGTCTTGAAACCTTGCGCAAGGATTCCAGAAAGCTTCTAAATAGGGCCCTAAGGAGCAATTTAGGCTCTGACTGGTTTCTTTATCGAGCTAAGCAGAAAGAGTATAAGAAATGAATTCGTAAATCGAAAAGTGTTTCCTATAAAGACTTCTGCAGTAGCATCGAATCCTGCAGTGAGACTAGCAGATTGGTCAAGTTTCTTAAAAGAAACCGAACTGCTCGACTGGACTCACAGCAAAACCTTATGGATTTACACGGAAATGATAAGACCGATCATATCATATGCATCGGTAGTCTGGTGGAACAAGCTGTCGCGAAAATGCGTGACAACTAGTCTTGCCAAGATTCAGAGAACCGTGTGTCTGGGTGTTACGGGTGCCTTTCCCACTACACCTAGTCCAGCACTGAATGCAATCTTGAACCTACCACCACTTAACATCTTCATCAAAGGCGAAGCCATGAAAGGCTGCTGGAGACTAAAACGAGGTGGTTTCTGGTTTTATGTTCCCTGGAATATCTCTGACATTTCACTTGACACTCCATTAGACACCTGTCTACTGGAGATGCCCTCTGATGCAATAATAACAGAAATATTACCAAGACGAAATTTTGAGGTCTGCCAACCTGACATTCAAGACTGGCTAACGCCTGACTGTGAGCCAGGTAGAGGGTCACACCGCATTTTCACAGACGGCTCCAGAACCGATGAGGGATCTGGTGCTGGAGTGTTTGTGGAACCGGATGACCGCAGACTTCACTTCGCCTTAGGCGACAATGCCTCGGTATTTCAAGCCGAAGTCTATGCTATACCTTTGGCTATGGACTACATTGCGGATAATAGATGGCAAAACAGGGCTATATCAGTTTGCAGCGATAGTCAGGCTGCTCTTATGGCTTTGAACAACCAGGTCATCACATCCAAAATTGTACGTCAATGCAGATCACGTCTCAATTGTGTTGGTAAATACAATACACTGAAACTGATTTGGGTGCCGGGCCATAAAGGAGTTTCGGGCAATGAAACATCTGACGAACTAGCACGTGCTGGATCTGAGGATAATCCATTTGGACCAGAACCTGTGCTTGGACTACCTGCATCTACGGGAAAATTCGTCATCAGCTCTTGGGTCGCCTCCGTACACAAGAGCAGATGGCTGAATGAGACGAAATGCAGATTCTCCAAGCTCATGACACCGACGATAACCAAAAGATCGGCCTCGTTTCTACTTTCCTCAAGTAGAAAGAAGTGCAGAAAACTGACGGGACTTCTAACGGGACACAATGCATGTGAAAAACACATGAACGCAATCGGCCTGGCCGAAAGCGCCTTATGTTCTGCCTGCTACGAAGAAACTGGCACCACAGAGCACTATCTCTGTGACTGTCCAGCATTTTCTAGAATTAGAAGACAGATCTTTGGCACAGACGTGATGAGAGAGGATCAGCTTCACTCTCTATCACACAATAGCCTTCTTAGATTCAATAATGAATCTAAGAAGTATCATTAAAAACCAGGGAACTGGGTCACAGCACAATGGATATAACCCTGCCTGAGTGCTGTGGCTCTATTTTTTTATCCCACAAAAAAAAAAAAAAAAAAAATAGGACACATTATTATTTTAATCGGAAAATACCATTAAATACTAGAATATACCATGATATTGCCATTGAGTTTATATGAAAAGATTTATTTTTTTGTATACTATTAAATCAATCATTTTCCTATTCACCAATTTATATGGGATTTGAGGGAATTTTTTTCTGGGTGCATGCTTGCTGAATAGGATGTTGGCACATTATATTATGTATGTTGCAATTTAATAATAAATAATCAAATACACACGTTTGATTATTATATATACATTAAAATAAATTGCACAATATTAATGGACAGTGGTCGAGTAGAAGTGTACTGACTTTGCAATCTGAAGGAAGAGAGTTCAATTCACCGCCCGATCTTGGTGAAATAAAAGTAAAATCATGTTTTTTCAATTATAAATAATATAATTAAATAGTATAATCAAGTTTATATAATTTCAGTTCAACAAAACTATATACAAAATTAATGATATTATTTAAGAAATCATATATAAAAAAAATGTCTTCGGTACATTTATTACAATCGTATAAGTATATAATGTTGAAAATATTAAACTGCTGGAAAACAGTATCATGCGCGTATTAACATCAACATAGTTGCAGTGCCAACAACCCTCCATTTCATGACCATCAGACGCATAAATCTGGAGACCAGCTTTCCCTTTAATTCCTGCGAGAACTCCGCGGATATCATCTTTTACACCAAACAATTTGATCTTTCTGAGTTTCACGTGTTTGTTGATATTGCTGAAGATTGGTCGAAGATACTGCAATATCACTTCAATCTCGAAATTTTGTAATAAAAACAAGAAGAAGCAGTAAATATTTTATATTCATACATCAATGCATGCGGCAAAAAACGAATGATATGAACACTCTCATATAAAATGTACTTAAGAATATTTGTCTTGCATGATACGTACTGATAAAATTGACCGAAACTTTTGTGTGCGTGTGAATTTTTATCTCTTTCTCACTCATCTGCAATGAGATACAATTGAATATATGTTTATCACTGTTCTTTTGGTAATAAGTGACGATTAAATTACTTGTTAATTTACGAAATATTTTACGTAACATAAACTGTTTTAATTTTGAGGTTAGGGACGGTTAAATTAATAGTAAACTAACCAAAATTAGACCAAATAAAACCAAAAAACTCAAAATTCTATAGTTTTCATTTTTATTGCGTTGAATATAATGCGCATTACATTCAACATGTTTGCATTACAAAATTGTCAATTAAAACGACTTTTGTTTGCCGTTGTTTTGCTTCCTTCCATGCATTTGTTTAATGCAGATGACCCTTCCACTTTGATGATATCTATAATATGAATAGATAAATAAGCAATATATACAAATACTCTTTTCAATATACTTTCTATTAGTGTTTATCAATTGTTCATAATTTAAGTAACATCTTTTTTCAACTCCTGCTGTAGCGGCTACTGTTACAAACGTAATAAATAACCTACAAATAAAAAATGGTGGCAAACCGACGCGCAAAAAATATTAGTTTTAATTACTAGTAAAATTACGGGTCATATATCTATCATTGATCCTGCAGGGATGTATTTCAAATTATTTATGTATGATTGAGAAAATATAATATTGTCTTTGTGTTGGAGTTTCGGTAAGGCATGTCTTGCTGGGAAGCTACTTTCAAATAAATATTTGTACCCAACTAGACAAATTATGTCTGAAAGATGTCTTTAAGTTATCTTTTAAATGTTATCTATGTCCGAAATTTGTCCGAAATGATGTCTTTTTGTAATACAAATGATTGACCGGAAGGTGTCTTTTTGATTTGTCTGTATGATGTCCGTATGGTACACAAAAATATGTCTTAAAGTTATTGCCATAAAGCAGTCTTTTTAGTAAATAAAAGGCAACCGGATTAAGTCATCTTAAAGTATACAAAATAGATATGTCTAAAAGCTGACGTCAAAACTGTTCTTTTGACAAATATCTAGGCTTTGATTTTTTGATTTTATTTTGGTTCAACATAAATTAAAACAAATTGAAATATTTCATAAAATATTTTATACATCTACGCAAATCAGTACCCATCTTAGGAATGACCACGTAACCATCGTATGCCACACTACGAAACGGTGCTCACCTACGCATTCTTGGTCTGTTTTGAAGACAAGGGGCAGTCAAATTATCTGAAAAACACAACTCAATTCATTTGGCTAAACGTCCTTGCGCGTTAGTTCAATAATTTCCAAGGTGCAGTGATTGCACTTGGTTGGACTGTTGAAAGTGTGAATCAGGAACTGTTATTTGGAACGCGGCACATAGTTGTCCTTTTATTTGTGATTGGACTTTGTCTCATTTTTGCAGTTGTACTCGTTGTCCTGTATCTGCTCAAAGCCTCCCATTTGCCGCTACATCATTGTGCTGCTTGTCTAGCACAATGCTGTAAATTCCGCTACCACTCATGACACCACTACGTTTACGCTTGCGCACCCACATGGCCGAATCCGACTTGGGCGCGAGCAGTCAATTATTCGGCATGCGTTTCCGAGCGAACTTTCGAAAAATGCAAGCATTTTCCAGCGAGCAGGAACGCGGCTGCCTGGTGCATTATGTATACGTTATCAGATTCGATGCCAATTTGAATTTTTATTTTTTTTTATGTTGCGCATGAATGTTGCGTGATGGAAAGAAAATTTACAAATAAATTAATTTTTGCTTTGTATTTGTCAGATTGAAAATTCTAATGTAAACAAACTTTTTTTGGCATCGTTACACTGACTATAAAACGATACAAAAGGAAATTATTAAACAGTCGTATTTTTGAAAACTTTTTGAGTAGGCAAATAAGTTTACGGACTACTGGCATCGTTTTGCTGACTGAAAAACGATGCAAATGGGACTTGTAAGAAATTCACCTTTTGGATAGATTTTGGAGAATGCAAATAAGTTCACATTAGAAAGACGTCCTTTTAGGTATCATTTCGTAAAATGTTCTACTTGGGAATATGCGTGAAGTTAACAACACGGTTTCAACAACAGGAAAGGGTGGAATCAACATTTGCCACCAACATTAGGCAGATCTGAATTTCACTTCGTTCTCTTTGTAAAGAAGTGTAGTTGTGTCAGTGTTGTCACTTTTTGTGTAATTCCACAAAAACAGTGCATTTTTTGATCTCATTAGTATTTTTGTGTAATTTAATTTTTGTGTAATTTAGAATCAAATAAAATTATATTACAAAAGAAAAATTTAAAGAGTTTCAAGAATATTTCCAGATTTATATATAAAACACTATGGCCTACTGTAATTCTATGGTAGCTGTACGAATCGCTACGTGATTGAAGTATTTGAGTATCCGTCGTCTTTAGACAGTATATATGTACGAATTTATTACCTATGTATTTTGAATATTTCAAACAGTAAAACAGAATGTACTTGGATTATTAATAATAGTGATATCAACATATTTAAAGATTTTGAATTTAGATTAAATTTAAATTTATAAAATTCGAAAATGAGAAACGCTTTCGTATTCCGCAGAACCAGTTCAAATGGTGTTTTATCTCAGGAAGTAGAAATGACAAATGATGTAATATTTTAGATATAGTTTGTTTAGACTTTGCCCAATATTTTCAGTCAAAAATATTAATAATAATAATAGTTTGGCACTACAGTCCTATAAGGACTTATGCCGAGCTCTCTCACTATTTTGAGCTATGCGTGTTATATTTGTACTCAAAGTGGTGGGACCTACAGTTTATTGCCGAATCCGAACGGCGGGTAAGAGCTTTTCATAGGCAAAGTTTTACTCGCGCGGTATAGAAAAATGTTTCAATGAAAAGATGTTGTTATCCCCAGTCCAGTCTTGAACCGGGGACCTTTCGGCTCGCAGTCCAACGCACTAACCACTGAGCTACCGCGGCTACGAAAAAAATATTATCTTGCATTAAAAATATTCTTTCTTAAAATAGTATGAAGTTATATCGATATCTTACAGGCAAAAGATAGCAACCAACAGAAAGCAAATTTCAGAGAAAAAGAAAAAATCTCAAAATTGAGTAGATCAACTCGAAGTGCCATTTAATTGAGCTGACAATAATAATAGTGTGGCACAATATCCAATACATGCAAACAAATGTACACACATAGAAAATAATTGTCGAATCCAACAATAATTTGAAAATATTTTATGTTAAAATGGATCCACAAATATTATTATCAAAGTATTGTCGGATATAACAATAAAATTATCAAACAAGTATTGAAAATAAAATGTTTAATTTTAATAATTTTATTTTTAGTTTATTTTTCTGCTATGAATGACATTTTACATTCTAAATTAATAACATAAAAAAATCACACAAAAAAAACTGGTTTACTGGTTTAACATTTTAATATATTTTAAATTTAAAAATATATAGTTAGCATGTTAGCATGCATCACTGCTGGTAGCTTTGTCGCAGGACTTTTCCACAGCACGTCATGCTGCCTCATGGCGTCAGTCATCGGAATCGAGGATGGTCATGAGATTGGCTCTTTGCTCGGTATTTTGCTAATTTTATTCGCACAAGTGTCACGTCTCGTGTGCAGGAAATCGATTATAAGTGAGATGAATCTCGTCTCGGCTTGATGAACTCTATCATATAGTTCCGATGCGACCGATTCGACACCGCATCAATTGTGCAACTCGACATACCCGGCCTGGTGGCCGAGAACGGCGGCCTAATTAGGGTCACCTTCAATTCGGAGGATGTCGCGTGTCACCTTCAGATGCGTTTCGCTGATGTAGTCGATCATATAAAAAAACATTGGACGATACCACGCGAAGATAACGAATATTTTTGAAGACAGAAAATATGAAATTTCAAAAATATAAATAAAAATTGTATATGTCAAATTTATGCTACAGGGTGTCACATAAAATCAATAATATTATGTTCAAACTAAAATTAATATTGTTGTTTGTTGCTTTGAAGAAATTGATAACATTTATTTTCAAAATTCGACAATTATTTTCTATGTGTGTAGATGTCCCAATTTATTTCGAACAATTTTTCAAATCATGAATTTTTGGAAAATTTGGATGCAAACTTCTATGTTTTAATGTATATCAAATAATATGCTTATTAAAATGTGGTTAAAAACGTTAAATTCTGAAATTTTAAAAATACAATATATGTAATACCAGCTCTAGAATACGTATTCTGACCTGATTTTTTTTTTTCCAAAAATGGACTAAGCCTTTTTTATTCTCAACGGCACATTTTATTATACTTTTTAATGTCATAAAAAAATTGTGTAATTTTTTTTAGCAAAACTATTGTATGTTTAGGGTTTACCAAAATTACTTCAACAATGTGTAGTCCATATAAACGCAAATGCTGAAAATGGTTTTAATAATGTAAAATCAATGTAATATAAAATTATCACCTAAGAATTTATTAACCGCATGGGTCGTTTTCAAGAAAACGATACAGAAAATTTGTATAAATATTCTTCCAAATCCTCCTAAATGCTTAAAAATTATTAAAAATAGTAAAGAAATAAAAATTTGATTTTTTCGTTTTTATCGTTTGAATATCTCAAAAATATAATTGGGTTTACTGGAAAAAATACTTGAAAGCAAATACAGTTTATGTTTTTAGTAAAAATTATTTTAGGTTTTTCTTCAAACAAAAAGGTTTTAATTCGTTATACAAAAGCATTAAATAATAATGAAATAATCGTAATCAAGATTATTAATCTGGCCACTCTGCGCACTGACGGGGGAAATTTAATAGAACGAGGCGGAATAAACTTCAGTACAAAGAGAACGAAGTGAAATTCATATCTGCCTATTTTTGGTGGCAGATGTTGATTTCACCCGTTCCTGTTGTTGAAGTCGTGTTGTTAACGTCACAAACGTAAAATTTGTTGTCACTCGTGAGCAACAGTCAAGTTTGTCAAATCATTTGCGTTCCAGTGAAATAGATCTGATTTAACTGCCACGGGAACACAGCTAATCTCTCCGAGCAAATTAAATTTCTGGCAAGAACATTGTCAGCTAAATTAAATTTTTGAATTAATACTCAATTAATAGAAATTAAAATTCTAACTTTACAAAAAGATGTATGAAAATTTACAAGAGATCTTTTTATTTCGCTTTTGTTGTTATAGACAATTTTCCAACATATAAGTCGTAACTTCCAATGAATTACAACGGAGAACACATTGACTGCATTCAGCGACCTCAACAGCTGCGAGACTGCTCACTAACTAATCGCTCACTTGTATTGAATGCACCGCTACCTCATCTATCAATTTACAAAATAATTTAATATTAATATTTTATTAAAGTTAAATACACTGACAATACATTGACATTTATCATCGTTTTTTACGTGCAAAATTATCGAAATTTACGATTATTTTGAATCGTCAAATGATCGTAATTTACGATAATCATAAAAAATGTGTGTAGGTGCCGACTGGGCTTATAATAAGAAGGAAAATTGACACACAATTTTTTCTCCTTATTATAAATAATATATTTTTCAAACAAAATAAATTTGATTATAGTACAAAATAAATTTGTTTATAGAACAAAACAAATTTGTTCTAAGAACAAAATAAATTTGTTCGTCGAACAACATAAATTTGTTCATCTAACAAAATAAATTTATCCAGCCTGCGGCAATTTTGTTGTTATTAATTTTTTTTTTATTATTACACACGAAAATCCTCTTTTGGCATTAGGTTAATTAAACCAACGATTCAGTGTTGCAACCGAAATACATTTGTTGTTACCGCATGTCATTAAAATGAACGTACCATTTTGTACTCTAACCGAAATGTTAGTCCGCGACTGCACGTTCGGCTGTCGTAATCTCATGATTGCATTTTTTCATTCTGCCAAAGTTTGACGTTTGTGCATTTGTTACGGCAACTGAGTACTTTATTGTATCAACAAAATAAATGACAAACGGCAACCTCATGTCTATCAGCAGTTCGGTTGCCAGTTTCTTGCCAAAAATTATGGATACATGCAAAAATAAATAAACGTCAAAAATTTTCACAAGAGGCAAAAAATAGGAAACTATTTAATTAAGTGAAAATGCGAAATAAATATATGAATATTTATTAAATAATGAATGAATTCAATACAAATTTCTGTTTAGCTACTGAAATATAATAAAAATATAAAAATATAAAAATATTTGACCATATGTGGCATTATAAATAGTTTTTTATTTTGTTTAATTATGATGAAATAAAATATTAAATGTGTCAGGGAACAGGAATTATGAGATATATTTTTGAAATTGTGTGCGTGACATATTTACGCATCAAAAATACATATAGAAAAATTTACATAAATAAATTTTATATATAAAAAAAATGTCTTAAAATAAAATTTCAATTGGAGGTTTCGGCATGCTTGCTGACTTGGAGGATTAAACAACCTCACACCCAGAAAAAATAACTATATAAATAATAGTTTTTTACTATTAAAAGCTGTCTTATAGTATCGAAACACTTTACTGTCACCAAGTTAACCCAATTCTGTGGGCAAGACCTGGTGGCAGCCAAAGTGAGCTATGAAAGCGATAGTGGATGGAAACATCTGATTGTCGCCTCAGGCTACTTCCCCTATGACTCACTACTGCCTCCTCCGCCAAAGGCAATTGTTGAGCTCATAGAGTACTGTGATCTTAAGGAGACCGGCCTTATTATTTGCTGTGACGCTAATGCTCAACACACTGTGTGGGGCAGCAGTAAATGCAACGCTCGAGGTCCCATGACCTCCAATCTGAACATTCACAACACTGGTAATAAACCCACTTTTGTGACTGCTAGAAGACAGGAAGTGATTGACCTTACTTTGTCTAACTGTAGACTGAGAGAGTCAATCTTTAACTGGAAGGTTCTTAAAGAAGATTCTTTATCGGACCACAGGTATATCGAGTTTCATACTGATCGAGAGGTGCTGCCCTATATGACGGTAAGAAACCATAGAAAAACGAACTGGGCACGCTCCAGACATTAACTTGAGAATTCCCTCAATATTCCTGTCAGAATTCGTACCAAAGAAAGTATTGAGACGTCCGTTCAAGTTATGAACGATGTCATAAATTCTAGTTTTGTACGAACATGTCCGGTACGAAAAACGTTATCTAGACCTCCCGTTCCTTGGTGGAACGCTTGTCTTGAAACCTTGCGCAAGGATTCCAGAAAGCTTCTAAATAGGGCCCTAAGGAGCAATTTAGGCTCTGACTGGTTTCTTTATCGAGCTAAGCAGAAAGAGTATAAGAAATGAATTCGTAAATCGAAAAGTGTTTCCTATAAAGACTTCTGCAGTAGCATCGAATCCTGCAGTGAGACTAGCAGATTGGTCAAGTTTCTTAAAAGAAACCGAACTGCTCGACTGGACTCACAGCAAAACCTTATGGATTTACACGGAAATGATAAGACCGATCATATCATATGCATCGGTAGTCTGGTGGAACAAGCTGTCGCGAAAATGCGTGACAACTAGTCTTGCCAAGATTCAGAGAACCGTGTGTCTGGGTGTTACGGGTGCCTTTCCCACTACACCTAGTCCAGCACTGAATGCAATCTTGAACCTACCACCACTTAACATCTTCATCAAAGGCGAAGCCATGAAAGGCTGCTGGAGACTAAAACGAGGTGGTTTCTGGTTTTATGTTCCCTGGAATATCTCTGACATTTCACTTGACACTCCATTAGACACCTGTCTACTGGAGATGCCCTCTGATGCAATAATAACAGAAATATTACCAAGACGAAATTTTGAGGTCTGCCAACCTGACATTCAAGACTGGCTAACGCCTGACTGTGAGCCAGGTAGAGGGTCACACCGCATTTTCACAGACGGCTCCAGAACCGATGAGGGATCTGGTGCTGGAGTGTTTGTGGAACCGGATGACCGCAGACTTCACTTCGCCTTAGGCGACAATGCCTCGGTATTTCAAGCCGAAGTCTATGCTATACCTTTGGCTATGGACTACATTGCGGATAATAGATGGCAAAACAGGGCTATATCAGTTTGCAGCGATAATCAGGCTGCTCTTATGGCTTTGAACAACCAGGTCATCACATCCAAAATTGTACGTCAATGCAGATCACGTCTCAATTGTGTTGGTAAATACAATACACTGAAACTGATTTGGGTGCCGGGCCATAAAGGAGTTTCGGGCAATGAAACATCTGACGAACTAGCACGTGCTGGATCTGAGGATAATCCATTTGGACCAGAACCTGTGCTTGGACTACCTGCATCTACGGGAAAATTCGTCATCAGCTCTTGGGTCGCCTCCGTACACAAGAGCAGATGGCTGAATGAGACGAAATGCAGATTCTCCAAGCTCATGACACCGACGATAACCAAAAGATCGGCCTCGTTTCTACTTTCCTCAAGTAGAAAGAAGTGCAGAAAACTGACGGGACTTCTAACGGGACACAATGCATGTGAAAAACACATGAACGCAATCGGCCTGGCCGAAAGCGCCTTATGTTCTGCCTGCTACGAAGAAACTGGCACCACAGAGCACTATCTCTGTGACTGTCCAGCATTTTCTAGAATTAGAAGACAGATCTTTGGCACAGACGTGATGAGAGAGGATCAGCTTCACTCTCTATCACACAATAGCCTTCTTAGATTCAATAATGAATCTAAGAAGTATCATTAAAAACCAGGGAACTGGGTCACAGCACAATGGATATAACCCTGCCTGAGTGCTGTGGCTCTATTTTTTATCCCACAAAAAAAAAAAAAAAAAAAATAGGACACATTATTATTTTAATCGGAAAATACCATTAAATACTAGAATATACCATGATATTGCCATTGAGTTTATATGAAAAGATTTATTTTTTTGTATACTATTAAATCAATCATTTTCCTATTCACCAATTTATATGGGATTTGAGGGAATTTTTTTCTGGGTGCATGCTTGCTGAATAGGATGTTGGCACATTATATTATGTATGTTGCAATTTAATAATAAATAATCAAATACACACGTTTGATTATTATATATACATCAAAATAAATTGCACAATATTAATGGACAGTGGTCGAGTAGAAGTGTACTGACTTTGCAATCTGAAGGAAGAGAGTTCAATTCACCGCCCGATCTTGGTGAAATAAAAGTAAAATCATGTTTTTTCAATTATAAATAATATAATTAAATAGTATAATCAAGTTTATATAATTTCAGTTCAACAAAACTATATACAAAATTAATGATATTATTTAAGAAATCATATATAAAAAAAATGTCTTCGGTACATTTATTACAATCGTATAAGTATATAATGTTGAAAATATTAAACTGCTGGAAAACAGTATCATGCGCGTATTAACATCAACATAGCTGCAGTGCCAACAACCCTCCATTTCATGACCATCAGACGCATAAATCTGGAGACCAGCTTTCCCTTTAATTCCTGCGAGAACTCCGCGGATATCATCTTTAACACCAAACAATTTGATCTTTCTGAGTTTCACGTGTTTGTTGATATTGCTGAAGATTGGTCGAAGATACTGCAATATCACTTCAATCTCGAAATTTTGTAATAAAAACAAGAAGAAGCAGTAAATATTTTATATTCATACATCAATGCATGCGGCAAAAAACGAATGATATGAACACTCTCATATAAAATGTACTTAAGAATATTTGTCTTGCATGATACGTACTGATAAAATTGACCGAAACTTTTGTGTGCGTGTGAATTTTTATCTCTTTCTCACTCATCTGCAATAAGATACAATTGAATATATGTTTATCACTGTTCTTTTGGTAATAAGTGACGATTAAATTACTTGTTAATTTACGAAATATTTTACGTAACATAAACTGTTTTAATTTTGAGGTTAGGGACGGTTAAATTAATAGTAAACTAACCAAAATTAGACCAAATAAAACCAAAAAAAAACTCAAAATTCTATAGTTTTCATTTTTATTGCGTTGAATATAATGCGCATTACATTCAACATGTTTGCATTACAAAATTGTCAATTAAAACGACTTTTGTTTGCCGTTGTTTTGCTTCCTTCCATTTGTTTAATGCAGATGACCCTTCCACTTTGATGATATCTATAATATGAATAGATAAATAAGCAATATATACAAATACTCTTTTCAATATACTTTCTATTAGTGTTTATCAATTGTTTATAATTTAAGTAACATCTTCTTTCAACTCCTGCTGTAGCGGCTAGTGTTGCAAACGTAATAAAAAAACTACAAATAAAAAATGGTGGCAAACCGACATGCAAAAATATTAGTTTTCATTACTAGTAAACTTACGGGTCATATGTCTATCATTGATCCTGCAGGGATGTATTTCAAATTATTTATGTATGAGTGAGAATATATAATATTGTCTTTGTGTTGGAGTTTCGGTAAGGCATGTCTTGCTGGGATTGACACGTTCGTATTAATAATAATTATTCGCTTCGTATATAAACTGTGGTAGTTCAAAGCTATGCGTATATAATTTTGTCGATAAAATAATAGATATAATTACATTTAAAAACCAGAAATGTATATGAAAATTCACTTAAGGGAACATTTTTCACGTTTGGGAAAAGAAATCTCAATTAAATTTAAAATCCCATGGGAAATCCCAATTCCCATTGTGACCTAGAAATCCCATTTTTGGCATTAATCACAAAAAGTGGCTTTTATGATGACGGCTCACTAAAAATTAAACGGCTCATTACCGACTATAGAAAAGTTATAATCCATAAACCTGATCGGACAAATATGCAAAATTAGTTAATATATGTAAAAAAATAGTATCTTGGTAAATTTTTAGCGTCGGCTTCATATTATCCGAAATAAGCCGGCCTATAATTCGGAGTCTTCGACGGCTGGGCTTAGCCGGCTGAAACAAGATCGGCGCAGGTCTTTGTTACCCACGCCGCAGTCACTTAACTGATTTGACCAAGAGCTCTGAGTGTAGATACATTTTCACTAGCCATTTTTTTTATTTGCGTGTAATTCTGAAATTTTGTTGTGATACAATATACGAAAGACAATTTTAAAAATGTCTGATTATCGTTCGCAATCACGCGATGGCCACCGTGACAATCGTGGAGGAAAAGAATATTCTACAGATGATGATCCTCCGATGTCTAGATTATTTATTATTTGCAACAAGGCTCATACTGAGGAAGATTTCCGTGACGCGTTCGAGCAATATGGAGAAATCGAAGATATTTGGGTTGTGAAAGACAAAAGTACTCAGGAAAACAAGGGTATAGCATATGTTAAGTATGCCAAAACATCCGATGCCGCGAGAGCTCAGGAAGATATGAATGGAAAATCAATTGGAAAAACCGACAGACCATTAAAAGTTTTGGTTGCAGCAAAGTAAGTTGCGCAATTTAAAAATGTGTATTATATATAATATGAATTATTTCACAGTCGGAATCAAGGTTCTAACAAATCGGAAAATGAGCATGAAAAATATGTTCGTCTCTTTATTGTAATATCCAAGCAAGCTACCGAGGATGAGATTAGAGATGAGTTCTCACAGTATGGGCAAGTTGAAAGTGTAACCATCGTAAAAGAAAAGGGCACCGGAAATCCGAAAGGATTTGGTTATGTTCGTTTTGCAAAGTAAGTTGAAAAATTCCAATTATTATATAGTCAATTATATTGAAGTGAAACAGATCTAAATCCAGAATTTTCCACCCACGTAGTCCTATTAAGTACATACAAATTAAAAATTTGATTAAAAAGGATTAATGTTCGTATATTTAATTTTTTCTTTTAGAGGTAATAGGTATTAAACAAATATTGGAGTCTAACCCGAAACCGTATTACCGTATAACCATAACATTCGGTATACAGGAACCGTTTCATTATAAATCTTAAAACCGAAAACGAAACGAGTAAGAAAACAGAAATAGCCCGTCGTTGTCGTGTCGAATATGTTGTAAGCATGTGTTCTAAGCATTAATATCTCTTTTTTTTACATTTTTCATATCATTTCTCACACATGTACCGTTAAATTTGATTACATTGTTGATTACACAGTGTTACAAAAAAGTATTTTTTTATATACTTGAAAAATGACTTAGTGTGTGTTGTAGGCAGGGCTATCCACTTTACACCAAAAAAAAATCAGGCTGGGAAAATCCGGATTTTATTTTAAAAATCCACTCCACCGGTTTTTTTTTATTTTTATTTGATTTTTTAATCATGTATGTACTCAAATTGGTGGGACTTACAGTTATTACCGAATCAGAACGGCGGGTGAGAGCTTTTCATAGGCAATGTTTTACTCTCGTATGTTTGCCATTTACTGTCGAGAGGTAGCGTCGCATAGAAAAATGTTTTCTATGTTGGCAGTTGCTGGGGATCGAGCCGCGGACCTTTCGGATCGTAGTCGAACGCACCAGCGACTTTTTGCTCGTAGTCCAACGCACTAACCAGACGAGCTACCGACGCTACTTATATCATTATATTATTTGGATCTTCATAAAGGCCTATGTTGGCTAATATAATATATGAGTTATTTCATTATCAACTTCTCCAGAGTTTCATCCAGTAGTGGTCCAAATATTTTTTTCGATTTGATGGTTTGTATCCAATTGTTATATTTTCAAAAAATAAATCGAACTCTGAAAACACAAATATATTTGCTATGTTATAATTCGAAAAATTTACAAAAATCAATAAATCCAAATAAATCCAAAAATCATGGATTTTTTTAAGTGGATAAATTCCACAAAAATTCGCATGTTTTTTTTGGACTGGAGTGGATAACCAAGCCCTGAAAAATTATGGGAAGGAATATCTTTAAAATCGAAAAATCCTATTACAATTATCTTATTTATAAAAAATCCATAAAAACCAAAAAAAAATCGGTGGAGTGATATTTTTTTTTTAAATCCGTTGTTGTAGGCCCTAAATCCCTGGTTGTAGGCCTTGTTGATGAGATCAGAAATCAGCTTTAAAATTTTCGGAAAACTCTCAAAATTCGGAGTTATTCGGAAAAGAATGTATTGAGGTCCGACCACTTATATTCAAATACCTCTTATCAAATTTACATCTATAGATCAATTTTACTTTATACGGGCATAAGTAAACTTTTTTTTGTCAAATATACATTGACTTCATTCTCAAATACATGAAAATGATGTTTTCCCGCGAACCCACTTGTGGTTCCCAAAAAAAAAAAAAAAATTAAATTCGGTACACTTACCCATTTGTACATATGGGTATCAAATGAATAGAAATTCTTCAGCGATCGCAAGTTTGTAGTTATTTTCAAGATTCGTATAACCTGGTGAACTATGTACCATTTTGAATGGTAACCGCACACATCACATATGTGTAGGGTATTTATAGACCTATTAGACCGACTATAATTTTCATAATTCTTACTAACTTCATCACACCAACTATCACAATATCCCTACTTTAAAATTTCCCATGTGATCTAACCTTTCCAACTGATTTATTATTCGATTTGATTTTTTTTTAGAAAGAACAATAATGTAGCTTATTAAACATATACACTTTTTGACACGTACGCATAAAAATAGTGGTGATTTTCTTAAGTATCACTTAATGATCCGATTTTCTTTTTTTTTTAGTTTTTTCGACTTTAGTCACATTTTTGAATTTTTTTCCGTACAATTGTGTGCATAAAAATAGTAGTGGTCTCCTATAATTTTATCGAGTTGTGATTTAAAAACAACAAAGTATTTTTATTATTTACATATATTGTATATTTCTGATTCTTTTTTTTTGCAAAATAATAGTAGTACTTCCGAATATATTACAAAATCGAAATATTTTTATAAAGTTACTTAATTTAATGTTTGTATTTATATTTGTAGTTTGTAAAAACATGAAAATACAGGATAAAATGACAAAATATATCAAAAATTAACCATTAAACAACAACTCATAGAATAATAATTCTGGGAGAAGATCACAAATAAATTTTTAGACGTAACAAAAAATTTCAAGAAATCATAAGTTTCCTCATGACTATTAGTTTGGACCATTAGTGTAATTTAGTATTGTCTAATAACTCAAATATGGATGTACTGTTTCCCAGAATTCCAAAAAGTTTATTAAACACTTTTTTTAATTTATTAAAAAATAGAAAATGGCAATATATTTGCACAAATAGGCCGGACAGATATTCATGAAGAAACTTATGATTTTTTGTAATATTTTGCTACGCCTTAAAAATTATTTGTTATTTTATCTCAAAAAAAAACCTTTCAATGAATTATTCTTTAATGGTTAATCTATCCATCTGCATACTAAGTCTTTTATTTACTTTGATGCCTGGCATCATATGTCAAATTAAATCAAAAGATTGTTGATATATTTTTTTAATTTTAACTAGGAGATTCATGTTTTTTTTGCACAATTGTATTATTTGATATTTTATTTAAGCAAAAAACGATAATACTTTTTACAGAATACAATTTTTAGGATTTTTGTGTTTTACTTGAACAAGTAATGTATATATACTATATTCAATCAAATCAACACAAAATATATCAAATATTTTACAATTTTGTTTCAATTAATTTCCCAAATACAAATACAAGCTTTAAATTCAGTAATTCAGTTATTTTGAGTTAAATGAAGTTTCATTTATCAGAATCGATGGAAAATTGTAAAAGTTTAAACTTTGTACAAAGTGGGAATTTTATCTAATATACTATTTTGAATCAATTAAGAAAAAAAAAGGTTTGTCCATCGATTTTTGATACATTTAACGCTCCAAGTGCTGTTAGGTTGTCTTGCATTCAGACTCTCCTACGTTGACCACAGACAGAATTGAACACTTTTTTGCGCTTTCATCCATACAGTCGACATGTCGTAGGACCTTAATCCCAGAAGTAAATTTGTGAACTCCTCCGTTCAGAAGTTTTGCTATAATAGCTTCTGTGCAAGCAAAATACAAATTTCTACATCACTGAATATATTAGGGGTACACATGTCAACCTGCGTAAGTCTCGTAGGCTGCGTATTTTGTAATCTGCGTATATCGCGTAAGAAATTTGTATAGAAATTAGAATTGCTCTCGTATCTTTCTGTGTATATTTTTGTTTGTCATTTTATTTTATAAACAAAAAGTTCTGAAAATGTTTTAATTGTTTTGTTCAACATTTCGCAATAAATATAGAGTAAACTAGTCGCGCATGTAATAAAAATTTACCTTAATGGTGTAGTGTTTATCATAATTAAGTTATGATTTAATCGTCGCAGGATTTTTGGTTTCCCATCGCGACGGGATGACGACGCGTCTTATATTAAGAATGTTGTAGTGAACTGCTGGTGAATTGACGCTAATTTTCAAAGTACTTTCAAATTATATTTAGACGTAGGAAAGGCTATGTAAAACACCGACAATTTGAACTTATGTGCAAATGCATATTTTGAATGCGTTTCTCTTTTTTCTACATCTCAAATTCTTTTAAATCCACCAAACTCGAAATTGTTATAGTCAAACGTGCCGCATTTTTTTGATTTTACAAAGCTGCACTTTGTTGCTGTTTGACAATTCAAACTATACGAAATTCAAATACTAAGATTTTATAAAAGGTCGTCCATGTAATAACTTTACGAGATACGAGAGATACGCACATACGAGGTGAAATGTGTACCCTAGATGTGATTCTAAACCCTTCTAAGCAATGCAAAGTATAATATTTTAAACAATTTGTATGCTTTTGTGCTTTGAAATGTGTCCCTTTTTCCTCGTCAATGCAGACAATAATAACAAAACAATTTTTAAATTTTGCTTTGAAATTTCATTGTCGCTTGTGATTTTATTTATTTACTTTTACATTAAATAAAGCAAGAATCTGACGTCTTATTAATTTTGAACTTATGTTTAATTAAATGTGCGTTAAGTAATTGATAATTCTAAAAAGTGTACAATTAATTGACCTAATTTCAGTCCTGAATCAATGTTAAACTGCGTCGATTTATGAGATATTGTACACTTAAAAAGTCCACGAAAGTTCACTTTCTCAACCATTTAAAATCAAAACAAAACGCCTTTAAATATTGTTATATTTTAGATCCATCTACATGATCTTTCTTCAATCTATTGCAAACAGCCTTATGTTCCTAACATCATATTGATTTTTCTGATACGGAAGTTGCCCGTATATCATAAAGTAATAGTAATTATAAAAAACAACATTGCAATTAACCGAAAGAAGAAATGAATCTAATAGCTATTTTATTTGAGCTCAAAAGTATGCATTATATATATACAATTGGAAGCGTGGCTTCAAATAGAGGTTTATTAGAATCTCTTCATGTAATTTTAGAATATAAAATTAGTTCTAAAAATTCAAAGTTGGAAGACCTCTAAACAAAGTTGTTTATGAACCCCTTCTACACACGCTTCTCCGAGAAACGAGAGTGTAACTCCTTGCCTTAAAAACCGTTTCATACAAAAAATAATTAAGGAAAGTATCAAGTCGGTAAGGGGCTCAGGTTGTATAGAATTAATTCTAGAATTGCTTTTTACTCATTCTATTTACTACTGGGCTGCTCGTGCGCCCTATCATCAGCATACCCCAGCATTTCGCAGGTATACCGAACTCAGACATGGTGGCGTTTTGTAATCGACGAGAAGGTGGTAGGTGCCGATCTGCCTCTCTTTGGTCTTTCCAAGATTTGTCGTAATCTGGTCTAGAGTGAACTGACGTTCCAGTTACTTGGTATGCTTTCTTCTGACCATATTCTACTGAATAGATCATCGGCTCAGGTATTCTCTATCGGCGGAGATAGTGTCGTCATAGTTTGTCCACTGCGCGCATATGTCATCGCGAGCGGGAGTGCCTTGGGAAAGCAGGTGTGAAAGTCTAGCGGCATAGGCATGTTCGATCTGTTACTTAAAGCATTCTATTCGATTAAAATTTGTATTCTCAACTACTATTTTTCAAATAAAGTCGAATAACTTTAACAATTTTTATCCGATTTATAAAAATTAAAGACTGTTTATTTAAAATAAAATTGTCCTTAAAATATTTATACAAACATATTTACTTTCATAGAAAATCATTAAAAAATGTAGTCAAATTAAAAAATATATTTTAGATTAAATATATTTTAGGTTAAAAACAACTGTATACAACAGTATACGACAAAACAATTCAAATTACATTTATAAATTTTAAAATATCGTTAAAAAAACATCTTGTAAGATAATTTACACATTTTTACAGTGGTTAAAAGTAAATTCAATTACATTATCAGAACTTTTGGATTTATCAAAATTTAAGAAGAAACAACAAAGTTATGATTGATTAAATCATTGTCCTTAATAATAAAATGTTTTAAACGAGTCATTCCCACACTATATTTACCAAATCAAGTCAACTATAAGATTTAAACCTCTTGGATTTTGGTTAAATTTTGGTATGCTAGGGTCAATTGACATGTTTTGGTCAAATGTTCATTATTTTTTTCTGACAGCTAGACATTCTGACAAATAGACATTTTGTAAATGAGGATATTCATCGGAGTTCTTGTATATGTTTGGCGTGTAATTACCAATCACATTTTCAACCAGTTTTGGTACGAGGACCTCACGCCAAACTCAATCACACAGGCTTAAGCATTAAATACCAAATGATATCGTTTGAACTTATTATCGTTTTCGAATATCGTTAACGATTCTTTAACGATAACGATATCATTATTGTTTGAAATCTCGATATCGAATTCGAGAAGTGATTCAATTTCTAGTTCAATTTTGAACTTCACGTTTTACATTTCTTTATTAAATTAATGTATGGTACCTAAATAATACTAATTTCTTTATGGTACTGCACTATAAAATATTATTTTCTACACAAATTTCCACAATTTACTTCCCAGTAGATTATAGAAATACTTTGCAACCACATTGTTAGGGGCCTATTATGATTAGCGAAGCGAATGTACTTGGCGAAGCGAACGCAATTTGGCGAATGAACTGGCGAATGTACTAATTTTTATGGTTTTAAAAGTGAGCAACACTTACAACATTGACGGATAGAATTACCATTTCAGAGTTGAAAAAAATAGTATCATGTTGCTTACTTTTAGTACTGCCTTTTTTTTAGAACAGATACTATTTTATCTTAATATCCATTTTTTTATTATTAAAAAACCATTTAATATTATTTATGGTTTAAAAAACGTTAACTCGATTCAGAACAATAATACTTTTTCGGTTTATTGTAATTTTTTGTCTATAAAAGATTAAAAAGTATCCAAATAAACTTCGGAACAATTCAAATTAGTTAAAATGTACAGAAAAATATGTTTTTATATGTTAATATTGGAATTATTTTTACATAAAAATAAATACTTTTTATTAAAAAAAGTAGTTTTTTTATTTGGAGCAATACTTCTATTATTTTAATTTAAAGAAACCCTAGAGTTTCAAAACAGCTGATGTAAATATACTTGTTTAGAAAAATAATAAAAATGTTCCAAAAAAACGATGGGCCCAACGCAATCAAAGAAGAGCGTGTTAAACAGAAGCCAATGCGGTGTGCAGAAAGCTGGAGCGACGACGAGGAGGAAGACTACAATAAGTTACAGTGATGGTGGTCTGTCCTCCGAAGTATTCATCTGTGGCACAAATAACTTCGCGCGATGAACCAAGCTGCATCCCCAGCAGCAGTCGGAGCAGTTCCAGACATTTCTTTTATTAGTGTTAAGTTTAAAATCAAAATAAAAAGTGTGAAAAAAATTGTTTTTTTTACGTTTATTAGTTAGGTCACAAAAAACTCAAAATTATAGACATCCTTCTATAAAAACTAAAGGATAAGATAAATTGAAAATCAGAAAAAGCCTAATAAACAAAAGCACAAAAGAAAAAAAAATTAAAAATCAAAAGAAAAACTGAAAAACAATAGATAAAGATACGTTCGCCGATTCGTCACATGAACTGTTGATTCGCTTGATTTTGTCACTTGAAGCGAATGAAAATCGGTTGAGTGTTGCATGTTTTTTTACGTTCGCTTAACTTTTCCCGTTTTTTGGCGAATGAAGTCTGGCGAATGTAACCGTAATAGCTTTTTGGACGTTCGCTTCGCTAATCATAATAGGGCCCTTAATTTATAATGTATTAAGAGAGTCGCTCCAAAATGGTTCCAGAATTTATTAAATTCGCAGGCGATGTCTACACAAGCAAGTACTTTTCCGTCAGCTTCTAAGAGAAGCGAACGCAGAAGTACATCTGCATTCGTTTCTACTGCAATGTATTGTGGAACCACTTTTAGTACTCTCTTTTAATTTCTCTCTTTACTGGTTGTACAACTTCTCTCCCGATTCATACAGATGAAGTTGTGAATAACGTCGGATGGATTGGATTTTGTACGACTTTGGAAACAACTTTTAAATATGGTTTTCATGGAATGACTTTTAGAACTACTTATTAAAATAATTTCTATGGAATGACTTTTGGACAAACTTACCAATATTGTTCCCATAGAATACAAATAAAAATGTATCATCAATACAAACATAAATATAATTTTGCATTTTATTTTTATTAAACTGCAGAAATATTCAAAAATAAAATATTTTGAAGGAAATGTTTGCTCCAGAACTCATTTTATTTTTCAATTGATTGTCCCCAGCCAAGATAGGGACTTCTTGCGCACCAGACATCTGAGCCCTCAAAGCTACCTGAAATATTAAACTAATAACTCGCTGCCGAAAACTTTGATTATGTGGAATTGAATTTTACAGATTGAAGTGAGCCCTTCAAAGCCTGACTTTTTTTTTTCTGGACAACGTTTGTTCTACTTTGCCCATACGTGCTACTACTTACTTTAACCAGATCAAAAATATATCGTTGGTTCCTTGCGGAACCACTGGCCACCCGGACTTCAAAACTTAAAAAGTGCATTTTGTACTTACAAATTTTAAAGCAAAAGTCAAGAAATTTTATTATGAAAAATCGTGGAAAATGTAAAAAAAAATGTTTAAAAGTATGAATATTTGTAGTTTGTTTTGTTGAAACTGTTCTTTTTTATGGATTCACTCCGGCCATTGTTGATGTTATACATATTCACACCATTATTTTCCAAGCACTTATTCTGTTCGAAAATTCTGTGAAAAAAAACGATTCTATAGAATTTCACATATGCTCAATTTTGAATTCCCAGTGCCTGATGGTTCCGCAAAGAACAAACCACAAATTCGAAAAATACACTAAAATAAAAAATTACATTTATTTCAAAAACTCACAATATCCAATAAACGCATATTGTACGCTTACTCAAGTAAATATTTCATTAAATATAAGCGTACTATTTTGTTTGGGAAACGGGTCTTAAATATAACAATATTCAAGTTATAGGAGCCTCACAAGTACATGTGTGCTTTTCTGTATAAATAAACATTTCATAAATGTTTTTAAAACATATTTTATTATATTTTGGATTTTCATAAATTGTACATTATATACACGTATATTTCAAAATAAAATGTACGCGTTTTGTATATGATTTTACATATTATATTCAGAATGCTTTATGCGTGTATTTGTATGCACACTGTAAGGGTTTTTTTGATGTGTGTATACATTTTTTTAAAAACGTACATTATCTACTTTAAATGACCATAAATGGGTTTTTAAAATATGTTTTTATTAATGTTTTTCAAAACTTGTTGTAAGTAAAAAAAAAATTAAAGAAAAAGAAATATACTGGTTAGTTGGACTACGAGCGAAGTTTTCGAAACATATGCCCTACACCGAACTGTTTAGGTAAAGAACGACTTTTCATTTTGCTTGAGCGTCTTGCCATTGCCGGTCTGTGCGTGGATGCAATCGTACATGTTGCCCTTCGAGATCAGAGCACTGCCGGAACAGCACCAATAGCACGCATACCGCCATATTATTAATGCATAAACAACAACGACGAATGTAATATAAATAATAATGTGCACAAAATTTGTTTAAATTTAAGTGAAAAAATATATTTTCGATTTGATTTAAAACAAATATGTATGTACATTTTTTTTAATTATATCACATTGCTATAGTACAAAATTTTAAAAACGCTTAAAAACATAAAAACGCACGTATATTCCAAATATACACAAAATGTGCAGAAAAGTATTTGGAAGAACGTGTATTTTAAAACAATATTAAAAATTAGAATCGACATTTATAAGAATATTTATTAAACGAAAACTACGTATTCTCAAAATGCGTTAAAAAGTATTTATAAGTACTTATATTTCAAACCAATTTATTCAGGAAATTCAGAATTTAAACCGACATACAATAAATACGTGTGAAAATAAAAATACGTAGGTTTTTTTTTTTTTTTAAGTGAATTGACAATTTTCAAACAACAAATGATTTGAGTTTGTTTTATTTTAAATCTTGAATGTTAAAAAAGATTTCAACAAAATGAACTCAAAATCATTTGCTTCGAGCCGTATATGTAGCAAAATCATTTGTTTACTAGTCGCTTATGAAGCAATCAAATGACTTGACAAATTATTGTGTGTTTTTGGGATTGAATCTTTTGCTATAAAAAGTGATTGCAAAAAAAAAATGATTCAATCCTAAGACTAAGTAACAGAAGACTTGATTCACTTAATTAAAATCGAATTCACATTAATTTGATTCGAATCAAATTAATAACAACTCTTGACAATTCATTTGAAAATGTTTTTAATAAGGATTTTTCAAAAAGATTTTAACGAAGTGAATAAAATAAACTGAATTTGTTATAAGATTTAGAATTGAGATTTAGATTGCAATCTATTTGTTGAAAAAGAATTGTGATTTGTTCTTTTCCAATCAGTAATTGAATGGAAATCAAGGAATTGAATCATACCATTCAATTTTAAAATGATTTAAATTCAAAAAAAGATTCAATCTTTCACAGTTCTGGTGCACGGTTCCTTAACAAAATACGGCAAGCAACAAATCAAAGGACGCCAGAAAATGACGACGGGTGTCATCTGACGTAGTCCGAGTGACAAGTTTGTTGTTTTCATTATTTGCCTTCGCATTTTACGCTCGCCGATCGTGCTCAGGCTGTTATTTTATGTCAAGGTTTTGGAAGTCCAAAGTCTACTTGAAACTTCCCAGCAAAAAAGATAACTGGTAACTAACCGGTTAGCTAACTGGTAATTGCAGGTTATTCTGCCGGTTACCTTTGTTTTACCATCGGAAGAAAGGTAACCGGCAGATTCCTTCTTCTTCTACTTAAATGCTACTCACAATGGAATAGCATGTATTTTGGTAAAAGACTACTGTGAACACTAAGTTCTTATTGTAGTCTTTAGTTAGTATGTTAAAGTAGTATTTTTGATTGAGATTGTTGAATTTTCTTTTATTTTAATATATGTATTTTTTGATAATTGTCGTTGTTTAAGTACAGTCTCGCGCCTTAGCGTGGTTTGCACACCGTTCGCTGCAAAAACTGTACACGTATTTGACTGAGTTAACGGGACTTTTCCCGTTAAATCTACAATGGACAACGCCGAACAAGAGCCGGTCGAGAAGAGAACCGACCAGTTCGAGTTCTTGATGGCGAGTCCCGGCAGATTCTTATTTGTGTGAAATACATGTGACAAGACATCCCTTTCTAACTAAAGCATTGCGCTCATTTAAAAATAATCTTGTTGTCTCTTTTGCACCTTTGGCTATTTTTATGTCACATTGCCAGACCAAAAAAAAAATTTACAGAAAAATTAAACAGTATTGCCATAATTACTTTTATATATATACTTTTATATATATATAAATTATATATATATATATATATATATATATATATATATATATATATATATATATATATAGGATCAGAAAGGCGTCTTATATATATATATATATATATATATATTTTTTTTTTTTATTTAGTATACTAAATTAAACAATTGTTTTAAAAATTTATTAAATTAATACAAATTATAACATAATGTCCGCATCGTCGATGAAGACGCCTTTCTGATCCTTGTTGTTAATTTTGTTCACGAATTTCCTGTTGTGTCTCTGCAGACCAGCACCAGGTAGTCGAGTTTGCAACCTTCGCAGCTCATCTTCGGGGCAATGTACGAAACGTGTATGAGCGCACGTGCACACCTGATTGATAATTTGATTTTCGACTTCTTGAAGCACTTAAATATTTTGTTGCCCAGATCTTAATTAGTTGTCATTCCTGAATTTTTAAGTGTCCTATAACAGAAGTTTATGATCAATGAAATAGTCATATTTTTGCAGACCACATACCAAGGTGTTGTCCTGTATCCAGCGCCTGTGTTTTGCTTATGTCTAGTAAATAAATTTGCATCCAGGCATGCTAGTGAATGGCGACTCCGCATCTGCATAACAACTTTAGCGGCGCGGCGTGCATTTTTTGTTCTACAATGCCTTGGAAGACTGCACGAATGTGCGCCAATGCGCTCGATGTGTGTCTCGAATTAAAATTTTTACTATTTTTTCCATGTAACAAATCACTTTAATTACTTTCCGTTTATTTTTCTGTGGCGTCTAAAAACAACCTTCAATAATATATTTTGTTTTAATGGAAAGCATAAACAAAAATCAAACCTATAGCTATCCTCTTCTTACCTATGACGTTGGAAGAAAGTCTGCTTCCGATGTGTTTGTGAACATGCACATTTCTTTGATAGTGTGCGAACCAGTTCGAAATATCGATGACTATCGGTTAGCGATTTTTTGCTGGGTTAACAATGTCGTTTAGATTTCGATTCGATATCGAGAATAAATACTATCGAAAGTGTGTTTGCTGGGTAGCTACAGTCATACTCTCTCTCTGAAATGGTGAATACACTATTTATATTTATTAAATTTTACATTTATTATAGATTCTACCACGCTGCTGTTGCATTTGAAAAATGCAGTCCCAAATTCAAAGCCGTATTTGCCGAACCCAAAGGATCAAATCGCAATCAACGCGATCAATATGGACGCTCTTATGAGGATAATTCATTCAATCGCAGCAGAGGAAGTACAGGGGATAACTACACTAGTGGATTCAATGATTGGGGTAATACTTCATTGAATACGGATATGGCAGCATTTTTAAGAATGCAAAACGTTGCTGTTCCACAACCTACTTGCTTAGAAGTTGTTGCAAGCAACTGTGTGAATCAAGATCAGCTTTGGCGTCTATTTGATATTATCCCAGGCTTAGACTACTGCCAAATAACAAGAGAATGTAAGTATTTACATATAATCATAAACAATTTAAAGTCTACTTTAAAATAATGGTCTAGTTTTCGACAATAAATTTATGAAAAATTTATTGCCATTGTCGAATTTATTTTGTTAATTTAATTTTAAAGTTGATTTTAAATTGTTTTTGATTATGCGGCCAAACACGTAATTTAGACTAACAATCATTTCACTACTAGATGGTCCCAGAACAAATGAAGCTATTGTTGTATACGACAATCCTGAAGCAGCAATATATGCAAAGTAAGATTAAAACACACTGATCTAAAATGTCCGTAACTATTTTTGTTGCTTTATTTTTTAGGGATAAACTACATGGACTTGAATACCCTATGGGAGAACGTATTATTGTCAAAGTAGCAGGAATGAGTTCTGCTCGTATGGATACTTCTTTTATTGATAGTAATTTCTCTGATTAGATAAAGCTCATTCATAATATTCATGCTTAATTTGTTCTATTTAGAGCGGACAAAGAAAGATTCAATATGTAACGTCCCATTGCCACCCGCACAACAATTAGCGCCGTCGGATACACCCGTAGCCCAACGTCTTTTTATTGTTTTGGCTGCTGTATGTTTCTATTATTAGTACAGATTCCATTTTATTATTCATGTTACTTTTAGAATTTGCCGCAATCGATACTAAAAAATGTATTTTCATGCTGGAAAGGATTAATTGATGTATATTTATTGCCAAATAAAAATTGTGGTTATGTTAAATATGCGGATAGAGACAGCGCACAAAAAGCGATTCAAGTATTAAATGGTGCCGAAATTTGTGGAACAAAAATAAAGGTATTTTAACATAACAAGTTTTAATATTACGTAATACGTTAACGTTTTAATATTACGTAAAAATATTTAAATAGGTAATGGAAGCTGAGGAACGTGGTGGAGATGGTGATGACAGCGGTAGAAAGCGCCTACGCAGAAATTAAACGTAAGAATTCGAAATTCATACATATTTATTTTTAGATTTATTACAATATTGAGGTAAGTAAAGTGTTTAATATTTTTAATTGAATTGACTTCAGACGTAATACTGAAATCTGACAATTTGTTAACAATAATGATAGCTATAACAACAAACGACTTTTTGCAGGATAATGCAAATATTTTTATTTTTCTATTTTCACAGACTATTACAGTTATATCAGAACATACAAAATAAATAATATACATATATATATATATACATATATATATATAACTGAAAAATCAGAAACCTAAAATTATAATATAACTAACAGACAACATGATACAAGAACTTAAACTAAAATACCTAACTTAAAAGGAACAAATATCGATGAAAACTGACGCAGACAGTCACTCGCCAATCAATCAAATCACAGAAACGCTAACAGAACGATTATAAAATGGATATGAAACCGATATACGATAAGGACCAACACTGAAATTCTATAGATTTTATTCTATTCAATTAATACATTTTTAATTGAATTGGTTCTAATTTCACGAAGAAACGGTATTCTAACATAACATCTATTAACTTGTACCAATTACATATACTGACATTAAAAGAGAATAATAGTTAGCCCATACTTATGACTGTATGTATTAAATAAACTATAAAATGCATTTTTAGCATTCTATATCGATACAATGAAGTATTGTAAATCCATTAATAAATAAAACTTTAAAAAAATATACACATATCATTTTTAGTAATTTGAAATATTCGAATAAAAACTACCTTATGAAAAATGTAAGTATTCATTAAAACATTCAAAGAAACATGGAAATTACACTTTTCTCCTTTTTATTTTTTATGGCGTACAACTCTCAAGAATATGTAATAAAAGAAAAACATAAAATTATCTGACATAAAAGATTTGTAGATACTAGACATCTGCACAAGTGCATTTGAAACCCACTTCAAAACATTCACTTCGTTTCAAAACATTTATTGTCGTCAACTCTATGCTTGAAAATCAAATGAATGTCTAGCTCACAACAACAAAGAACCAAGTACTGTCAAAACATTAACAAAACTGAAGTGAAGAGGTCTATGATGATGTGCAATAAAAATTCAAATACTGAAATGAACTGCTTATGACACCGAGTACTTAGTGCATTTTTTTATTTTATTATTCTTACTCTGAGGAATTTTCATTACTATTGAAATATAAAAAAAATAACAAAAGGTATAAGAAAATCATATAATAGGATTATATTTATCGAAAATCATTTTTTCATTATTTAATTAGAATTTTTTTTTTTAATACACCCAAAAAAAAATCTTGTACTATTAAAAAAAATTGTTTTTAATATAACAAGACATCTTGTTAATTTACGTCCAAAGAGATATCTTGTTAATACAAAAACAATGATATTGTTAAACTTTAAGAAATTTTAAATTGACGCACAACAAAATGTTAATATCAAGAGACTTTCTGTTATATATAAATGAAAATGTATTTATATTAACAAGATTCTCAAGTCACTTAAAAAATATTTCTCGTTGTAATAATAGCGCTATCCTTTTAAATTAGTATATTTAATAAAAAGCATAATTTTTATTTCCAGAATTTATTGAGAAAATAATCTTGTGATGAAACCAGAGCTCTCCTTTACCCGAGTGTCCGTAATAACCGTTATAAACTGTTCGAACTATACGAGTAGTTCTTTTGTTTGTTCATCTGAAGGGGGTCACGGACCTTTAAACGGTACCATTCGATTTCCCACGATGTCTGTTAACAATTTAAATGTGTCTGTTTTATTTTCACTTTCCGCCCACTTTTGCCCTTTTATCCAACATTAAACAAAAGGACAAACAGACATATGAATAAACGGTCAGATGAACAAATGAACTACGGGTAGTTCGAACCGTTAATACCTGGATATTACGAGTATTTTCACTACACGGGTATCACACGGTCTTTCGATCGTCCGGGAACCCGAAATATTCGTATGAAATCGAGAGCTCTGGATGAAACAGCCGTTGCCTCTGGAAAATTTGAATTCAAGTTGTGGATTGTCGCTGCATGTTGTTTGTGATCCTTGTTGCTGAATGGCTTGATTTAATGTTCTATACACATGCAAATATAAAATATATTGCAAAATCAGTCGTTTATTTTATTTAAAGCGTTACCTGTGTTTATCTTCAAATGTTGTGATTTATTGTTTACATCTTATTTAAATAATTTTCTATGTGACAGCGTCTCATTCTTAAAAATATTAAACAAAATCTATTTTTATTATCTTAGCATTATAAATGCTGTTGTAATTCAACGAGACTACATATGTTTCAATTAATAGGAATCTTGTTGCAACAACATAAATGTTTTTTTTTATAATACAAATATTTTTTAAGAGAAATTTAACAAAGCTGTTCTTGTTAATAGTACAACAATATTTGTTGGGTGTATATTTCATTTTGACCAGAGCGTTGTTTTATCGTACACATTTTTTTTACAATTTTTTTTTTTGAAAAAATAATGTTTGTTGTATTTTTCATTAATACATAAATAGCATCAACAACATCAACAACATTATCTTCGCGAACGATCGGCAGATTTGTTGTTGTTTTCAATATTCGTATTCTCACTCGTTACTAGTTGTGCTCAATCGCTGCTTGACACCAATGAAGCAAATACTGAAGTGAAGTCGCTCAGAGAGATTTTACTATAATACTGTCGATTGTCATTTGCGAAATGAATTCAAAACTGTAGATTGCAGTAGTGCATATTTGCAGAGGAAACTTCAAAACCATTTGTGCAGATGTCTGGATATTAAGTGATTATCGAATGTATACTGAACATGGTTATAATTGTAAGCTTGAAGACCGTAGCGTTCTCCAGCAAAACTGGTACCTTTTTATCTAATTGAATATAGCCTTTACTTAAACTTGAAATCGACAGCTGCAACAGCACCTGCGCCGCACATTGGGAAAAACGTTGTCAAAACGCTCGCATTGGAGGTAACTAAAAATGTTGGTATTTTAACTTTTTCTTTTTTTTCGGAATTTGGACACATAAATAATGTAGAAAATCAGCTTTGCATTTCAATTAACCCAAGGGCTTAAGGTCCACGGGCGTATTATTTTAATAGAATTTTTCTTTACCAAAAAAAAATTTAATTGTCACTACTGTATACAAATCGCTGTAGAATCGCTATTTTTTTTATTGGAATCTGATAATTTTTAGTAGTCATATTAAGAACATTAATGCAAACAATTTAAGGTAAAAATTGTATTTTAGTTATATTTATTTAGATAGATATGGGTAGTTAAACTTATCATTTAATTTTTAATTTTTTTTTTTAAATTGTGTATTTCAATGGAATAGAACTTGATCAACTAAATACTTATGTACTGATTGGTAGGATGCTTTACCTACCTGCCAGAACTAAATTTATCTGCAACTATTTGCAACTAATTAAGATATTTATTATTAACACTTATATGCTACTTGTGTTTGGAGAACGCAAGAAAAATTGGTCAGCCATTTTTCCGTATGACATTTTAACACTTTAAAACCTTATTTAAGACGAGTTGTCTAATATTTTTAAAAGAAATCGTCAAAAAAGGGTTAAATAGGTTGTTTATGGGTTAACGCAATCTATTAAAAGTATATACTATTTGATTACAAGTCTTGGATAATAAAAATTTAAATAATATATTGAGTTACACTAGTTTTTTTTCATATAATTTCATTTTATGTTTAACCCACTTTAATTAACTATAAAAAAGTTTTTACGCCCCAATTTTCAAAATGATACATGTGTATTTTTATTTCTGACTGGCTTTCAGAATCCATTGTCAAAACATTGATATTTTTGTTTGATTTTACACAGGGCAATTCTTATGCCTTGTATTAAATATTCAAACATCCCATAAGTTTCAATAAAGTTGCAGCAAAACTATTAATATTTTTTAAATGTGACGTATATATATATGACGTACAGCAATGCAAATTGAGATATTTAGAGTTGACTGATAGCAAATATCCTGAGTTCTTGGACATTTTCTGCAAAACTTTTGAGGAATTTTGACATTTGACTACCTTAAAAAAGGAAAATGGCGTACTTTTTCCTTACGCTCGATTTATCCACAACAATGAAGTAAATAAAATGGTGTAAAAAAGTGTCAACTCAAATATTACATTTTAATGGTAAAAGTGAAAATAAAATATCCTGAGATTTAAATTATCAACACGTGATGGAAAATATTTTCAGAGTTTACTTTGATGACAGCATCGCTGGTCGGACTTGGTTCTTCTGCGAAGAAATTTCAAGTCGTTGAACAATTCGAAGGATTTATAATGACCGAAACTTTTGTGTGCGTGTGAATTTTTATCTCTTTCTCACTCATCTACAATGAGATACAATTTAATATATGTTTGTCACTGTTCTTTTGGTAATAAGTGACGATTAAATTACTTGTAAATTTATGAAATATTTTACGTAACATAAACTGTTTTAATTTTGAGGTTAGTGACGAATAAATAAATAGTAAACTAACCAAAATTAGACCAAATAAAAAAAAAAAAAAAAAACAAAATTCTATAGTTTTCATTATATTATAGCTTTCATTTATTGCGTTGAATGTAATGTATGCTTTGCAGATTTTCTATTAAAACGACTTTTGTTTGCCGTTGTTTTGCTTCCTTCCATGCATTTATTTAATGCAGACGACCTTCCACCTTTATGATATCTATAATATAAATAGATAAATAAGAAATAGGGCCCTATTATGATTAGAGAAGCGAATGGTTTGGCGAAGCGAACGTCCAAAAAGCTATTACGGTTACATTCGCCAGACTTCATTCACCAAAAACGGGAAAAGTTAGGTGAACGTAAAAAAACATGCAACACTCAACCGATTTTCATTCGCGTCAAGTGTCAAAATCAAGCGAATCAACAGTTCATGAGACGAATCGGCGAACGTATCTTTATCTATTGTTTTTCAGTTTTTCTTTTGATTTTTAATTTTTTTTTCTTTTGTGCTTTTGTTTATTAGGCTTTTTCTGATTTTCAATTTATCTTATCCTTTAGTTTTTATAGAAGGATGTCTATAATTTTGAGTTTTTTGTGACCTAACTAATAAACGTAAAAAAAACAATTTTTTTCACACTTTTTATTTTGATTTTAAACTTAACACTAATAAAAGAAATGTCTGGAACTGCTCCGACTGCTGCTGAGGATGCAGCTTGGTTCATCGCGCGAAGTAATTTGTGCCACAGATGAATGCTTCGGAGGACAGACCACCATCACTGTCACTTATTTTAGTCTTACTCCTCGTGGTCGCTCCAGCTTTCTGCACACCGTATTGGCTTTTGTTTAACGCGCTCTTCATTGGGCCCATCGTTTTTTTGGAACATTTTTATTATTTTTCTAAACAAGACAATTCACAGCAGCTGTTTTGAAACTCTAGGGTTTCTTTAAATTAAAATAAAAGAAGTATTGCTGCGAATAAAAAAACTACTTTTTTAATAAAAAGTATTTATTTGTATGTAATAATAATTTCATTATTAACATTTAAAAACATATTTAACTGTATTTGGATAATTTTTGATCTTTTATAGACAAAAAATAACAAAAAACCGAAAAAGTGTTATTGTTCTGAATCGAGTTAACGTTTTTTAAACCATAAATTATATTAAATGGTTTTTTTAATAAAAGAAAATAGATATTAAGATAAAATAGTATCTGTTCTAAAAAAAATGCAGTACTAAAAGCACGCAACATGATACTATTTTTTGCAACACGGAAATCCGTCATTTGATCTGTCAATATTGAAAGTGTTGCTTACTTTTAAAACCATAAAAATTAGTACATTCGCCAAATTGCATTCGCTTCGCCAAAGCGTTCGCTTCGCCAAAACCATTCGCTTCGCTATTCATAATAGGGCCCGTAGTTTTCATTACTAATAAAATTACGGGTCATATATCTATCATTGATCCTGCAGGGATGTATTTCAAATTATTTATGTATGAGTGAGAATATATAATACAGGTATTCACGAAACGGAGCAGTTGCCGATGTACATTAGCAGTATTGTAGAATTGTATCATATTTCGTGAACACACTTATTTCATATTTGTGTAGTATGGTAGTTTTCAGTTTGATGTACCAAAAACAGATGTTTTTGTTTCATTAAAATTTTAGATTTATTGCTTATTGGCCATATACAATATATAAATTCCTTTTGTTACTTATTTTTAATTCAATATTTCATATCAATACATTATAATTAAAACAAAGTAAACAAATTAGATTAGTGATGTCGATTTAAGAAAAATACTCGTTAATACTCGTTAATATTTATTGTTAAAACAGTGGACATTATGCCATCATTTCTTTTTTATTCACATGCATAAATGTACATATTCATTAAAAATATATATTTTCATTTAAATATAATGAATTTTGGTGAATTTCAACTCAATAATCAAACACTGTCTGTAATATCAAGTACCCAAAAGTCATAAATTCAGCATCACTAAAAAACTACAAAAGTACCACGAAGTAAACTCAAGATTTTAGCGAAGTAGATTAGCAGATAATTTTTGTTTTTGCCACCAATGTATTTTGTTGTTGTACAACTGCTACTGTACGTCGCAACTGCTCCGTTTAGTGAATAACCTTATTGTCTTTGTGTTGGAGTTTCGTTAAGGCATGTCTTGCTGGTAGTATACTATTTTAATTCTATAATAGTTAAAAATACATTTGATTCATTTTCTTTCAATTCAATAAAAATTACTCCGCGTATTCTAATGGAGTACCTTTTTCAAATATTCATCAACTATCTTCCTATTTGTAAGATGTTTAATAGATGGTTGCTACACACAAATAATTTCTGTGGTATTACTAACAAATGAAAATTTGTTAATGTCTCATTGTTGCATTTTAAACACGTTTTGTTTTTTAACTTTTTGTTCTTCTCACAAACATTTTGTTATCTGTACCAGTCATTTTCCAGTACTTGTTATATTTACAAATACTCGTATGTCTTACAAAATTGAATTTGTTTATTTAACCAAAAATAACTTTATATACTTGTTAGTTAAACAAAATCATTATTATTTAGCATTTTGTTAAAATTACAATGGTTTTTGTTAAAATCTAAATAATGCTCTGTTATAAGAACAAAACTAATTTGTTGTTTGAACGGACTATTTGTTTATTGTGAGAAAAAAAAAAATAACGCGTCATGATGCTTCGATTCATTCCATTATGTTCTGCTGTGTTAGCGTTTGCACTGCATTATTAAAATGTAGTGCAGTTTCAGAGTATTATAATATAAAAAATACACTTTAAATAGTTTGTATGGAATACTGAAGGAGTCTCAAGAGCCATTTTCTGATTTTAGCCACTTCACTCCTTGTTCTGGAGGATGATTGGTTAAAAATCAAAGTGGCACGGCACTGTGTAATAAGAAGCCTTCAAGACACGACTTTAACATTTTTCGTCACAGGGATCTTGCAAGATGAGGGTCTTTGTATACATGTGACTTTATAATAAGAAGGGAAATTGACACACAATTTTTTCTCCTTATTATAAAAGCACAGGACGTACTAAAAAATATACTTTTCAAACAAAATAAATTAGCTTATAGTACAAAATAAAGTTGCTTATAGAACAAAACAAATTTGTTTATAGAACAAAATATATTTGTTCGTCAAACAACATAAATTTGTTCATTTAACAAAATAAATTTGTATATCATACAAATTTACTTTGTTAATAGGACAAAAGTACTTTATTAAATGAACCAGACCATTTGTTAATATAACTATGAAAAATGGGAATTGTAAATATTTGTAAATAAAACAAATATTTCTTGTTGACCGTATATTAACAAATATTTTGTTAATTTAGACCAGATTTTTGTTAATATCACCATAGGAATTTTTTGTGTGCATACATAATCGTAAATTTGAAAGATGGTTGCTAGCAATATTTTTCGTATTTGACGGATGTTTGAGAGATGGTTGTCTCAAATACGATCTAAATAATTTCATATTTAGGGCTGTGATATTTCTGGTAATCATCTTTGTTTTCTTAGTGTAGGGTATCTGCCCCTGGTAGCGAAAAATAAAAAAAAATATATTCCAGTAAAAACTAGCGCTTAAAACAGGCGATGCGAGCATTTTGGATATGTTTTTCCCAATGGGTGTAATTGTACAGGAACTTCTTGTAAAATCCAAGACGTGCCGCGAAGATCAAACCAGTGAATCCAATAGCGCCACTGCGATGTATAACATTGCCAGATTCGCGCAAAATAGCAATGGTGTCTGCGTATGAATGAAAATATTTCATAATATATTCGTAAAAAAATTCCGTGCAGTAGAATTCTCGGGATGACTTTCGTGTTTGGACCTGCTGTAATATATTAATTATTTTTTCTGTTTGCTTATTCAGGCCAAAAACAATGATCTCACTGATTGTGCGAATGTAGTGGCGGAACAATAAAAATTATCTTGTTGACATTTAATTTATAACGTCACTGGGTTGCCACTGATTAATTTGGGTAGTGAATTTCGTCTCAAGTTTTTTTTAATTTCGAAAACCAACGTTGGAATAACATTCATTTATTCGGCTTGATCATGACATCACATCCACACTGGTTCTAAAAGAAAATTCTCCAAATTTATCGAACCTTAAACTCATTGATTATCGGGTAAGAAATTTATTACTTTTTATTGAAATACTTTTTTTTTTAATTTACATTTAGTACATCAACCATTAGTCTGTCACTGGTTCAGAAATGTTATTAAACGAAATAATGTTGGCTGAGACGATCGAGATCCCAGTTCAGCATTCATTGGTCAAGACGTGCTACATCCTGGTCCAACGCAACAATGATGCGATCCAAACAAAAAAGCTCCATAACGACTTCATATTTCGCGAATAGAAAATTGAAGACTGTTTTATTAACCCATTACGAGCCACTATACTCGCTTAACACGTTTAAATTAATTTATTTTTTAAAATACACTTCATTGGAGGTTGCCACAACCTCATGATCACAGGCGGTTGGCACAACCGAATTAAGAGGTTGTTGCAACTACTTTACAAATTGCTGTTTAGCTAGTGAAATATAATAAAAATATGTGACCATATGTGGCATTATAAATAGTATTTTTCGTATGTTGCTTGATTATAATGAAATAAAATATTAAATGTGTCTTCATACTATTTTAATTTTTCAGTGAACAGGAATTTATAGATAACTTTTTTAAAATTGTATGCGTGACATATTTATGCATCAAAAATATCTGTAGAAAACTTTACATAAATAAGTTTTCTACATAAAAAAAATATTTTTAATATAAAATTCAATTGAAGGTTTCGGCATGCTTGCTGACTTGGAGGTTTAAACAACCTCGAGCTTGTTGATGAATACGAGGTTGGCACAACTTCATGCTTGCTGACTAGGAGGTTAGCACAATCCCTGTATACCAAACTGTTTCGATATCACAACGAAAATGTTGCGAAATGTCGAAGAATTTTTCCGATATCGATGCCATTTCTCGCAATGATAATATAGGAAAATTCTTACCAAAACGGTCGTCCGATATCGAACCGAGATTTCTCGTTACGAGAATTATTTCAGAATCGAACCGTTCTAGAAGCACTTGACGACAGAATGGGGCTTTCTGATTGGTTTATATAAATGCGTCATCTCTATATGTCATCCGCAATGACAATAAAAAAAAATCAGAAAAAATCAAAAAGAAATTTCTTTACCTATCTTTATCTCTCTATTTTTTATTATGTCCTTCGAATCATGGTCGCCACCATCGCATTAATATTTTTTTTATTCTATTGAATTTAATTTCGTAACACAATTACTAACCATCATCATTTTCCATTGCATTTTATTTTCTATCAGTTTCTCCTACTGGGTACTCTATATTATTATTATACTCTATATTATTATTTTCATATTCAATTTCAATTTAAACAAAATAGTTTTCGAAAATGAGTCTACGAACTTAGCATGTGTTTACATTTTTTTTTTAATTTTAAAATTAGTGATCAATGTTTTTTCTCGTAGACATTTCAGAAAACTTCTTGTTTAAAATGTAAACACATGCTAAGTTCGTAGACTCATTTGAATACCAAAATCATTAAAAATTAATTTCGATATAATAATGAGATCGATTTTTTCTCGAAGCCACTTCGATAAACTGGAGGCTCCGAGTCGTGGTATACTGGGATCTCATTATTGTTGATTAGGAGGTTGGTACAAACTAGGTTACGACAACCGAACGTGCAGTTGCGCGGACTAACATTTCGGTTGGAGTAAAAAAAGGTACGTTCATTTTAATGACATGAGGTTACAACAAATGTATTTCAGTTGCAACACTGAAACGTTGGTTCAATTAACCTCATGCCAAAAGAGGATTTTTCTGTGTACAATGTATTTTAATAAATCTTTATCTTTTTGTTGCTCAATATTTAAAATACTTCAATAAATAGCTAGAAGCTCTCTATCGAAGGCGCTGTATTTCATTTCAGACGGATTTAACTTTTTTGAAAAGAAAGCAAAGGTTCAGCGTGATTATTGATTTGTTGTTGAAGAACACCTCCAATAGCTATTAAAGAAGCGTCAACCGCGATGGATAATTTTGCCTTGCCGTCAAAATGGTTTAACAGTGTTCTCTTGGCAAAATTTTCTTTAACTTTGTCGAAAACTTCCACTGCATCTTGAGTCCATTCTAAATGTGTACTGTGATTTATGGGGCGGATCGAAAACTTCTCTGCTGATGTTGCTCTTGCTGAGATTGCTCACGTCCTCCTGCAAACGAACACGATTTATTTAAATAGACGCATTGTATCGTACCTCAGCGTTGCGACGTACCTATTTAATTCAAGAAGACAATAATTTAAATAGAATTTTTTTCAACCTCCTGGCAGGTTCGCCACTTTTGAAGTTCGAACAGATTTATTTTTAAAACAAAAATTTGTTGGTTGTTCACCATTTAATATATTTTATTCTAATGAAAAATACAAAACTATATTTAAAATATTTGGAACAGAAAAAATAACAATATTTAAAAATGGAAATAAACAGATAAAATTATTTAAAGTAATTAACCTAATATAAATAACTACACGCCCACACTAAGAAAACAAGATGTTTATGAAAGTCTTGCTGCAACTATCTGTTTAAATTTACACATTGTAGCAAATATTCAAAGATCCCGTAAATTACCATAAAGTTGCAGCAAAACTATTAATATTTTTTAAATATGACATATATGCAGATAGTTACGAGATGTTTGCCACAACAGCAATGAAAATTGAGATATTTACAGTTGACTGATAGCAAACATCCTAAGTTTTATTTCATCATAATTAAGCAACATACAAAACATACTATTTCTAATGCCACATATGGCATATTTTTATATTATTATTATATTTCACTAGCTAAACAGCAATTTGTGAAGTAGTTGCAACAACTCTTAATTCGGTTGTGCCAACCGCCTAGTCGGTGAGAATGAGGTTGTGGCAATCTCCAAATCGGTGATCATGAGGTTGTGGCAACCTACAAATCGGTGATCATTGGGTTGTGACAACCTCCTAATCGGTAAATATCCAAATTGGTGAGCATGAGGTTGTAGCAACCTCTTAGTCGGTAAGCATGAGGTTTTTCAAACCTCCAATTGAAATTTTATTATAACATAGATATTTATGTATATAAAACTTATGTATTCTTTATCTATTGAGTAAAATAGTAGCGCACACAATTTAAAAGTATGTCTACTAATTCCTGCTCCCTGTAAAAAAAAAAACAATGAAAAGATACATGTATCTGCATGCATTTCTTTTTTATTTCCTCATAACCAATAAATAAAAAAAAAACTATTTCCATTGGTCACATATTTTTTATTAACTAATGAGCAATTTGTATTGAATAAATATATTATTTTATTAATATATGTGTATTTATTTCGCAATGTAACTTAATTAATGAATTTCCTATTGTTTTCCACTTTTAAAAATTTTAACGTTTATTTATTTCTGCATGTATCCATAGTTGTTGGCTAAAAACTGACAACCGAACTGCTGATAGACATGAGGTTGCCGTTTGTCATTTATTTTGTTGATACAACAACTTACTCAATCGTCGTTAGAAATGCACGAATTTCAATTTTGGCAGAATTAAAAATGCAATAATGAGGTTACGACAACCGAACGTGCAGTTGCGCGGACTAACATTTCGGTTGTAGAAAAATAAGGTACGTTCATTTTAATGACATGAGGTTACAACAAATAGGTTATATATTGCTATTTATCGTTTTATATTATAAATATCATCAAAATGGAAGGGTCGTCTGCATTAAAGAAATGCATGGAAGCAAGCAAAACAATGGAAAACAAAAGTAATTTTAATAGAAAATCTGCAAATCAAACATTACATTCAACTAATAAAAATGGAAACTATAGAATTTTGGGTTTTTTTTGGTTTTATTTGGTCTAATTTTGGTTAGTTTACTATTTATTAAATCGTCACTAACCTCAAAATTAAAACAGTTTATGTTACCTAAAATATTTCGTAAATTTACCAGTAATTTAATCGTCACTTATTACCAAAAGAACAGTGACAAACATATATTCAATTCTATCTCATTCACCCAGAAAAAATCATGGTAAATTGATAGTATTTCAATAGAAAAACAATAATTTATACCATTAAAATTGGTCAATAGGATGCGTCCCATTAGTTCAGTAATATTGAAACTGTTAATACAATGTGTGGTTGTACCATAAATTTTATAATGTTATATTTTAATTACAATAAGAAAGATCTATAGAAATTTAATGATACGTATTATTAATTTTATGGTATAGTCGTATTACATTTTCCTAATAATTTATCAAAACAAAAATGTATTTTAGTAAATTTATTGTATAATTTATTTTATTTAAATGTCTAAATCGATATTCACTTTTACAACACACACATAAAAAGACACTTCTTGCTGCAAAAGGTTATAACACATTTAATGTTTGCTTTGGTTTCCAATAATTGATTGTAGTACTTGAGTCTGCAGTTATTTTTGAGTCCGTTGACATAATAGAAGTTCGATGTATTATTTATTTTCTGTAATAAATATAAATATAAATAAATATATAAATATAATTTATTTACATTAAATATATTGAGTCCTTACCTATGTTGCATTTAATAATGTGGATTATTACAAAATACATGCGACCATTTTGAGTAAACACGCAGAATGACGTAAAAAACGAACATGTTTGTTTTCGTTTTTATGTTTTTTTACACCATGTTTATTATTATAGGAGGAAACCATAAAAACAATAGTATTTATTCTATTTAAAATAATAATATTGAAATAATTAAATATATGGTACTGAATTTATCAAATACTATTGAATTAATTAGAAAACTTTTGATTTAAAAAGAAAAAACTATTAATACATGAACCATAAGATCAATGGTCGTACCATAAAGTACATAATGGTACATTTTCTTCTGAGTGTTGTAGATGAGTGAGAAAGAGATAAAAATTCACACGCACACAAAGGTTTCGGTCATTTATCTCCAGACGCTCTTAAAAACGTTATAGAAACTATTACTGAAACTTTCTTTTTCGCTACACTCTAAGAAAAATTTACTATAATAAATGTAGGAAACCGGTTTCCTCTTATTAATGTAGTAAATTCCAACGAATGTGTAAAAATAAAATGTACAAAAGTATGTAAAACTAGTACACATCTGTAGTGTCAAAATACAATATAATGAATGTAAAAAATAACATAAAACCCTGAAGACTCAGACGGTGCAATGACAAGTTGTTAATTGTACTCCCAGAAAAAAATCATGGTAAATTGATAGTATTTCAATAGAAAAACAATAATTTATACCATTAAAATTGGTCAATAGGAATCGTCCCATTAGTTCAGTAATATTGAAACTGTTAATACAATGTGAGGTCGTACCATAAATTTTATAATGTGATATTTTAATTACAATAAGAAAGACATAAACAAATTTAATGATACGTATTATTAATTTTATGGTATAGTCGTATTACATTTTCCATAATATATTAAAACAAAAATGTATTTTAGTTAATTTATTGTATATATTATTTTATTTAAATGTCGAAATTGATATTCACTTTTACAACACACACATAAACAAACACTTCTTGCTGCAAAAGATTATAAAACATTTAATGTTTGCTTTGGTTTCCAATAATTGATTGTAGTACTTGAGTCTGCAGTTATTTTTGAGTCCATTGCGTTCTTTAATAAATAAAAATATAAATAAATATAATTAAATATATTGAGTCTTTACCAATGTCGCATTTAATAATGTGGATTATTACAAAATACATGTGACCTTTTTGAGTAAACACGCAGAATGACGTACAAAACGAACATGTTTGTATTCGTTTTATGTTTTTTTGCACCACGTTTATTATTATAGGAGGAAACCATTAAAACAAAGGTATTTATTCTATTTAAAATAATAATATTGAAATATTTAAATTTATGGTACTGTATTTTTAAAATACTATTCAATTAATTAGAAAACTTTTGATTTAAAAGAAAAAACTATTATTACATGAACCATAAGAACAATGGTCGTACCATAAAGTACTTAATGGTACATTTTCTTCTGAGTGTAGTATTCGTCAAAAAACTGTGGAATATTTTATTTAAAGTATATGTTATATGTAATAATATATGTTTGTTTAAAATTTCTAGTCCCTGAAGATGGCTTTCGACGAAGGCCGAAATATTGGACAAAATAAAAATTAAAATATAAATAAAGAGTATTTTTAATTGGACCTTGAGCCCGTAAAACAAATAACTTAATATTCATAAGGGGTCGTTAAAAATTAATACAATTATTAGAAAACTTTATATCATCTCAGCGGGGCGGATTAACCAACATGAAAAAAAATTCTGTACACAAAATGAAAAAGTTCCCAACTGTTAACGAATATCCGCAAACATGAATGAACACCTTACGAGATATCATTTCAATTGCACACAAATTAATTTCACTTTCACCAACAATTCGTCCCTTACATATTTATTTGAAAAATGTGTAAATTAACTGCAATAAATGTAGCAAATTCACTACTCCTAAATCAGATTTCTTAGAGTGTACTTCTAATGTCACTGCTTACATGACGGGTAGTGTTCTTGCTGGGATATCGTTGATCCTCTAGGGATATTTTTGAAATCATTTATGTACACTAATTTATGTAACAAAGATGATTACCAGAAATATCACAGCCCTAAATATCAAGTTACCCAGCAAACGCCAGAGTTCAAGTTACACTCAGGCTCATGTACCTTGAATCTTTATCATGAATGTTTATTTGACAAAAAATTTAGAACAATTGTTTGAGGTTTTTTTTTTATTTCAAGAACACGATTTCTTCAATACTAAATTATAATTGCCACAAAAGTGGGTCGATTTTTTTCACACGGTGCGCGCATTTCATCTAATAAGCAGACGTAAATCTGCTTCTGCAGGACACTTTGTCCTCGAAGTATAACAAAATGTGAGTAAAATTGACCATTTAATTCTCAAAGATCAAGTTCAAACAAAAGTATAACAAAATGTGAGTAAAATTGACCATTTAATTCTCAAAGATCAAGTCCAAAAATCAAGTTCAGGAACAATGTCTCTCATTGACAGTACAGCCTGAAACACTGTTTCCGTGGCAGTTGGAGCTGTGAGTGGGCGGCATTCGGGTTGCATTGAAATAATGCCATGTCGCAGCATAGCAACACGTCTCCAATGAGATCTTCTTAGTTAATTATTTTTATAATATGTATTTGTATTAATTATCTCATAATTCTGTATTTAAAATATTTTAAAAATTAATATATTTATTGGCACATTCTCACTTGAATGACGCATATGTTTTTAAACTCATTTCTGAATTAAAGCTTGAGCGCTTAGGCTCAGGAAAAAGATTGAAATACGCTCATATATGAGCTTCAGTGTTTGCTGGGTATTTACAAATTATTTAGATCGTATTTGAGACAACCATCTCTCAAACATCCGTCAAATACGAAAAATATTGCTAGTAACCATCTTTCAAATTTACGATTATGTATAGCATCCATCAATTAAGCATCTTACAAATAGGAGGGTAGTTGTGGAATATTTGGAAAAGGTACTCCATTAGAATTCGCGGAGTAATTTTTATTGAATTGAAAGAAAATGAATCAAATATATTTTTATTTATTCTAGAATTAAAACAGTATCCATCGTCTTTATAAATCCTTCGAAAGTAAAATTGTACAACGACTTGAGATTTCTTCAAAACAATGGAAAACAAAAGTAATTTTAATAGAAAATCTGCAAATCAAACATTACATTCAACTAATAAAAATGGAAACTATAGAATTTTGGGTTTTTTTTGGTTTTATTTGGTCTAATTTTGGTTAGTTTACTATTTATTAAATCGTCACTAACCTCAAAATTAAAACAGTTTATGTTACCTAAAATATTTCGTAAATTTACCAGTAATTTAATCGTCACTTATTACCAAAAGAACAGTGACAAACATATATTCAATTCTATCTCATTCACCCAGAAAAAATCATGGTAAATTGATAGTATTTCAATAGAAAAACAATAATTTATACCATTAAAATTGGTCAATAGGATGCGTCCCATTAGTTCAGTAATATTGAAACTGTTAATACAATGTGTGGTTGTACCATAAATTTTATAATGTTATATTTTAATTACAATAAGAAAGATCTATAGAAATTTAATGATACGTATTATTAATTTTATGGTATAGTCGTATTACATTTTCCTAATAATTTATCAAAACAAAAATGTATTTTAGTAAATTTATTGTATAATTTATTTTATTTAAATGTCTAAATCGATATTCACTTTTACAACACACACATAAAAAGACACTTCTTGCTGCAAAAGGTTATAACACATTTAATGTTTGCTTTGGTTTCCAATAATTGATTGTAGTACTTGAGTCTGCAGTTATTTTTGAGTCCGTTGACATAATAGAAGTTCGATGTATTATTTATTTTCTGTAATAAATATAAATATAAATAAATATATAAATATAATTTATTTACATTAAATATATTGAGTCCTTACCTATGTTGCATTTAATAATGTGGATTATTACAAAATACATGCGACCATTTTGAGTAAACACGCAGAATGACGTAAAAAACGAACATGTTTGTTTTCGTTTTTATGTTTTTTTACACCATGTTTATTATTATAGGAGGAAACCATAAAAACAATAGTATTTATTCTATTTAAAATAATAATATTGAAATAATTAAATATATGGTACTGAATTTATCAAATACTATTGAATTAATTAGAAAACTTTTGATTTAAAAAGAAAAAACTATTAATACATGAACCATAAGATCAATGGTCGTACCATAAAGTACATAATGGTACATTTTCTTCTGAGTGTTGTAGATGAGTGAGAAAGAGATAAAAATTCACACGCACACAAAGGTTTCGGTCATTTATCTCCAGACGCTCTTAAAAACGTTATAGAAACTATTACTGAAACTTTCTTTTTCGCTACACTCTAAGAAAAATTTACTATAATAAATGTAGGAAACCGGTTTCCTCTTATTAATGTAGTAAATTCCAACGAATGTGTAAAAATAAAATGTACAAAAGTATGTAAAACTAGTACACATCTGTAGTGTCAAAATACAATATAATGAATGTAAAAAATAACATAAAACCCTGAAGACTCAGACGGTGCAATGACAAGTTGTTAATTGTACACCCAGAAAAAAATCATGGTAAATTGATAGTATTTCAATAGAAAAACAATAATTTATACCATTAAAATTGGTCAATAGGAATCGTCCCATTAGTTCAGTAATATTGAAACTGTTAATACAATGTGAGGTCGTACCATAAATTTTATAATGTGATATTTTAATTACAATAAGAAAGACATAAACAAATTTAATGATACGTATTATTAATTTTATGGTATAGTCGTATTACATTTTCCATAATATATTAAAACAAAAATGTATTTTAGTTAATTTATTGTATATATTATTTTATTTAAATGTCGAAATTGATATTCACTTTTACAACACACACATAAACAAACACTTCTTGCTGCAAAAGATTATAAAACATTTAATGTTTGCTTTGGTTTCCAATAATTGATTGTAGTACTTGAGTCTGCAGTTATTTTTGAGTCCATTGCGTTCTTTAATAAATAAAAATATAAATAAATATAATTAAATATATTGAGTCTTTACCAATGTCGCATTTAATAATGTGGATTATTACAAAATACATGTGACCTTTTTGAGTAAACACGCAGAATGACGTACAAAACGAACATGTTTGTATTCGTTTTATGTTTTTTTGCACCACGTTTATTATTATAGGAGGAAACCATTAAAACAAAGGTATTTATTCTATTTAAAATAATAATATTGAAATATTTAAATTTATGGTACTGTATTTTTAAAATACTATTCAATTAATTAGAAAACTTTTGATTTAAAAAGAAAAAACTATTATTACATGAACCATAAGAACAATGGTCGTACCATAAAGTACTTAATGGTACATTTTCTTCTGAGTGTAGTATTCGTCAAAAAACTGTGGAATATTTTATTTAAAGTATATGTTATATGTAATAATATATGTTTGTTTAAAATTTCTAGTCCCTGAAGATGGCTTTCGACGAAGGCCGAAATATTGGACAAAATAAAAATTAAAATATAAATAAAGAGTATTTTTAATTGGACCTTGAGCCCGTAAAACAAATAACTTAATATTCATAAGGGGTCGTTAAAAATTAATACAATTATTAGAAAACTTTATATCATCTCAGCGGGGCGGATTAACCAACATGAAAAAAAATTCTGTACACAAAATGAAAAAGTTCCCAACTGTTAACGAATATCCGCAAACATGAATGAACACCTTACGAGATATCATTTCAATTGCACACAAATTAATTTCACTTTCACCAACAATTCGTCCCTTACATATTTATTTGAAAAATGTGTAAATTAACTGCAATAAATGTAGCAAATTCACTACTCCTAAATCAGATTTCTTAGAGTGTACTTCTAATGTCACTGCTTACATGACGGGTAGTGTTCTTGCTGGGATATCGTTGATCCTCTAGGGATATTTTTGAAATCATTTATGTACACTAATTTATGTAACAAAGATGATTACCAGAAATATCACAGCCCTAAATATCAAGTTACCCAGCAAACGCCAGAGTTCAAGTTACACTCAGGCTCATGTACCTTGAATCTTTATCATGAATGTTTATTTGACAAAAAATTTAGAACAATTGTTTGAGGTTTTTTTTTTATTTCAAGAACACGATTTCTTCAATACTAAATTATAATTGCCACAAAAGTGGGTCGATTTTTTTCACACGGTGCGCGCATTTCATCTAATAAGCAGACGTAAATCTGCTTCTGCAGGACACTTTGTCCTCGAAGTATAACAAAATGTGAGTAAAATTGACCATTTAATTCTCAAAGATCAAGTTCAAACAAAAGTATAACAAAATGTGAGTAAAATTGACCATTTAATTCTCAAAGATCAAGTCCAAAAATCAAGTTCAGGAACAATGTCTCTCATTGACAGTACAGCCTGAAACACTGTTTCCGTGGCAGTTGGAGCTGTGAGTGGGCGGCATTCGGGTTGCATTGAAATAATGCCATGTCGCAGCATAGCAACACGTCTCCAATGAGATCTTCTTAGTTAATTATTTTTATAATATGTATTTGTATTAATTATCTCATAATTCTGTATTTAAAATATTTTAAAAATTAATATATTTATTGGCACATTCTCACTTGAATGACGCATATGTTTTTAAACTCATTTCTGAATTAAAGCTTGAGCGCTTAGGCTCAGGAAAAAGATTGAAATACGCTCATATATGAGCTTCAGTGTTTGCTGGGTATTTACAAATTATTTAGATCGTATTTGAGACAACCATCTCTCAAACATCCGTCAAATACGAAAAATATTGCTAGTAACCATCTTTCAAATTTACGATTATGTATAGCATCCATCAATTAAGCATCTTACAAATAGGAGGGTAGTTGTGGAATATTTGGAAAAGGTACTCCATTAGAATTCGCGGAGTAATTTTTATTGAATTGAAAGAAAATGAATCAAATATATTTTTATTTATTCTAGAATTAAAACAGTATCCATCGTCTTTATAAATCCTTCGAAAGTAAAATTGTACAACGACTTGAGATTTCTTCGTAGAAGAAGCAAGTCCGACCGGCGATACTGTCATCAAAATAAACTCTGAAAAGAAATATTTTCCATCACGTGTTGGTAATTCAAATCCCAGGATAAATTATTTTTACTTTTACCAAATAAAATGTAATATTTGAGTTGGCAGTTGTTTACACCATTTGATTTACTTAATTGTTGTGGATAAATCGATCGTAAGAAAAAAGTACGCCATTTTCCTTTTTTACGGTAATGAAATGTCAAAATACCTATAAAGTTTTGCTGCAAATGTCCAAGAACTCAGGATGTTTGCTATCAGTCAACTGTAAATATCTTATTTTTTATTGCTGTTGTGGCAAACATCTCGTAAATATCTGTATATATGTCATATTTAAAAAATGTTATTAGTTTTGCTGCAACTTTGTCGAAACTGTTGCGTGACAGTTTTCTTTAAGAAAAAATGCCGGAATTAAATTTATTTCTGATTTCATAAATTAATGGAACTGGACTGCAATATCGACTGGCTATGTTCACATCATGAAACATGATGTCAAAAATAATCTCTAATGCCAAAAATGACAGGAACGACCGGAAATTAATTGTTCAAAGTGGCCTACCATACTTTTAGGCGTTAATTATAAAATAAATAAATTAGCAACAAATGAGTGGTTATTGTTCGTCAATTGGTGTTATATATTGCAGAGTAAATAGAAATAATGTATATTGTCGTAAAATCGTATAAATGTTGGTAGCGTCTATTGCTCGTCTCTTTACTCAAATTTTTACGGATCCTATGTATTTAAAATTTTAAAATAATTGCGGCTGCAACAGCAGCACAGACAAATTGCGGGAACACTCTGCAAATTTGATTTAAAAGTGACGGTCGCAAATTATTTTAATATAAAAAAAAGTGTCGTAAAATGTTATATACAAGTCCGTGTCGGCGCGCAAACTATTCGCAGAAGAATAGCAATTTAAATTGATTATAACCATACAAGGTTGGTGTAAATAAATCAATATAATCAAAAATAATCCTGAGTTTTGTGTAGATATTGCAAGCGCCGAGCAACAGAAAAAAAATTGGAGTAGAGTGGTGTAAATGATGGAAAATGTGAGTTTGTCTTAAATATTTGTCGATTTCAAAAAAAATTAATTCAATGTTACCTAGTGTCCCTGTGGGTCGATTCAGTAACTAGTTTGCGATATCGTTGTCATTAGTTTGCGACAATTATTGTTAAAGTTATTCTTGAACTCATATTTAACCATATATTGATAAGTTAACGTTGTTTTTGAAATCTTTGTTAGCTTTGCTACAATCGCAAACATGACATCGCTTATAACGAGTACTCAATATACTCGTTATACTCACTGTCATGTTTTGTTTATTTTTAAATTATATTAATATTATGGAATAGTAACATACAATTTTTTTTGTTACTATTCCATAATATAATCTTTTTGTATTTACCCTATAATCCAAATGAACGCATTAAATAAACGTATTAAAATACAGTATATATGCTCTTATTTATTTTAAATGTTTTTATTAAAACCACTAACGGAGAAAAGCAAAACAAACAAAAAAAGTAACAATGCAGTAGGTTGAGTTAATCAAAAGGTTGGACACAACGATTTCATCAAGCAAGATGTCGGAGATGAACTTTACCACCTTACAGAGGTTCTCAAACTTGGCCATATCTTCTACGTTATATGCGCTTCTTCCCGTCCTCGGGAATATTCAAAACCTTCCTTGACTGACTTGACTCTTGACTTGACATGACGTACTCATCGATGGGTTCGGTCACATAGACGTCTGCAAATTCCCGGACCTTGCTGCGCTCAACAATTGTGGACTCAGTCATCTGATTCTTAGTCTCGCCGCGGCGGGGATATAGTTGATGTGTTTCAGGTTCTTCTTTATGCACCGGCCAACGAGCACCATCCCCGTAAGCTGTGGTGTGGAAATGCCAACTTAGTACGATGATTGCTGTCCCGTGCCCGCTGAACATTATGTTCTTGCTGGACTTTTGTATGTAAATCAAAATATGTTTGAAGTTTTTATTTATTTGAAGTATGAAACATGTGGTGCTGCCATATGTTTGAACGTTTTACTCGTTGATTCACTAACGATTTTTTCCTTGTTAAAACTTTGTTACAGAATCACTCAATCGTTAGTGCAAGCTACAATTCTCGTTAATTAACAATATCCCAAACTGGCGGATCCGTAGTGACAGGTCCAGGCACAGCACTGCAGAGACGGCATACTAAAAGCAAGCTAAGAACCACTTTAATTAATATAATACCCCAGGGGCAACATATAAGTCCACCTATTCAAATTCAACCATTTACGTCCATGATTAATTTTAGCCATTAAAAATCTATTCATGCGGTTGAGCAATTTAAATATTTTTGTTTCACGTTTTTTGAAACTGCGACGCTTGACGTCGAACAACTCCACTATTTAGAAAAATCGCTCCAATAACGCCATTTTTATATTTAAAACAAATATATTTTTATCGTCTGCACATCATGTACTGACGCAACGCGGAAAAATAAAATAGACGCCTCACATACCCGAGGGCTCAGCCACCATTTTGGCTTAATTTTGGCATCAATTTTAGCCATTTTTAAATAAAATATATTTTTCGTTTTTGTACTTTGTACCCAAACGCACCGCGGGAAAAATAATAAACGCGGCGTACATTGGCACGTCTGCGCATCGAGGGACAAATGCCCCAGTAGTTTAGTTAATGTTGTTTTGTCTTAGTTTTAATTTTATATTACACTATATTTTTATATTAAATCTTGATTTTAAATAATATTATTTTTACAGCAAACAATTTAGCGCGTGTAAGTTTTGTTACGAGGTTTCAAAGTGTACCCATTATTTTTGCGTGTCCCTTAAAGAGAGCTCTTTTTAGGTTTTTTAGTTTTAATTGTTTCGCGTCCCCAGAGATTATGGGAAGATTATTGATTTGTTTGCATTCGGTTTAGGTATTTATTATTTTATATTTATAGTTTCTTGTTTACTTAAATTCAGTATTTTTATTTTATCAATTTAGTTATTTTTAATTTAAATTTTTAAAATTTTTTTGTTTTATGTATTAGTTTTAATTTCGTTTAATTAAATATGTTTACAATTACAAAATTTGTTGCTTTTGTTTATTTTTGATTTTTATTTTTCGTATTAAATGATGTTGGCCTAAGTTTAAATGGGCGTGACTGGCGGATCCAACAATAGGGAAATTGAGATGTGAATTGACAAGTGTTTAGTGTCAGGTTTTATAGGGGGTTACCAATTAATGGGCATAGGTAATCCATGGTGGGGAGGGATATGCCCGGGGCGATTAAAAACCACCTAATCGCCCCTGTGTCCATCAGTTTTTGTTTGTTATAATTACCGCGTTTTGTCGTCACAGCATATGTTTTTTTTGTTAGGGTTTTGTTTAGTTTGTTTTGAGTTTTGTTAGTTTCTGTTTAATTTTGACGGCATGACATTTCTGAATAGTGCGTGTAACCCCAGTGGATGAGCAAAGACTCACCCCATGTCCGACGAGCTGTAGCCGGCAAGTCCGCGAACATGCCACCCGCTCCTCTCCACTGGATTGTACTTTTCCTTTCCTACACGCATAGAAATATATTGTTAGATCCGACAATAAAGTAACAATAGGCATGTTCAAAATAGATCCCATTATAGAAATTGTGAAATTATTGTCGGAAATAACAATAAAATTATTAAATGTTAATTGAATATTTTATTGTGAATTTTTACAATTAGTATTGCCATTATTAAAAAACAATGCCATTGTCATTTTGATAATAAAAATGTTTATTTCAAATTTTATTGTGATTTTTTAAAACAATGCCCTACAATCATCTTCTGCAGAAAAGTAATGAAAAACCAATGTAAATTTCTTACGATTTTTTTAATACGTATTTTTAAACGATTACTATAAATTTTACATTAAATTTTAGATAACATTGTTATTAATACAGCTTATAACTAACGCACTAATGCAAATGCGTTCACCTACAGTGTAGAGCAGCTTGATGCAGGTAAAAATAGTGATCTTCTTGCCGGGGACATGTGTGCCATAGATGGCCAAGCGCGGCAGTTGGCTCTGCGATATGAAGCGATTGACTTTTAAATGCAGTATTTGTTCTCTTCCCCGGATCGGCTGCTGAGTAATTGCGAAAGAGACCGTGATGTCCGCCGGATTCAGTGTGTTGCGCGACAGCATCGAAGTGAATGCCTGGCAGGCCTGCGGATATGCAGCTGAGCCATCGGCTAATCAGCCATTCAGAGCCATAGTGATCGGTGTGACATTTTGGTTGCTGTTGCAAACGAAGAACAGCAGTTTTAAACTGAGATCAGAGTGTGAACTACAAAAAAAAACTCACTTCAAAAGCGCGTATTTCGTGATCTCCTGCGACAGGCGTTTCGTGTACGTATGGTCGTGACAGACCGTGCATGCGCATTCCTGTATTGCGCTCTGAATGTCCTCCGGGTTATTGAAGAATTTTGTTATAGAGGTCTTTAGCCTGCGCGAAAACACCTCTATTTGTTGTGCTGCTGTGGATATAGACGTAATTTCACTCTGGAAGCCAGCGTCCGTAATAAGTTTAATGGTAAAATTAAGCATTAGACAATCTGGATATTCCTCGGCTAATCGGTAGATGAGTGAACGCCACGTACGATGATCTATCATCTCCGTCAACCAGTCTGGAGTCTCGCCCTCTTCCGTGAATATGGTATCTGCCTTTTTGGAATCAAAGGTCTTGAGTATCATGTCCTTAAGGTGGTTCTCTACCATAGCCTGCACATCGGTCACTTTAATGTCAGTCAGAATTAGCCACTCAGCAAGCAGATTTGCCATTTGAGCCACCTTGTAGTTCTCCGAGAATATTGTAATAACTTCCTCTGGTGAACCGCCGGACTGGAAGTAGCGCTTGAGCTGTGAGATGATGCCGGGCTCCATGATGTAGTCAGGCGTCAGAAAATTTTCCCAGCACTCCATATGTTATTTTTGTTCATATCGCCTCTTTTTTTTAGCTAAAATTATTTATAATCCTGTACTTATAATATAAACAAATTAATACAAATTAATTTACCCTTTATGACGATTCGCACGAATAATTGGTTTTCAATAAAACTTTTTGGCAGCCAAGCAAATGTCGAGAAAAAATTATAACACATTGTCAAAACAACAATATGATTTTCGATAACAATTGATTTTACTATTGTTAATATAATACAATGTGTTCACAATAGTATAGTGAACAATAAAATTTTGAAATAACAATACGATATTGTGGTTTGTAACAATATATTTCTATGCGTGTACCTCTTTCTCTACTTTTATCTGTCTTTATTTTTTTTCCTTTTTCCTATCCCCCTACTAAACAGCACGCTCGCACTAACAAAACTTATGGGATGTTTGAATATTTGCTACAAGTCGCGAATTTAAAAGGATAGTTGCAGCAAGACTTTCATAAACATCTTGTTTTCTTAGTGTATGAGTGAGAAAATATAATATTGTCTTTGTGTTGGATTTTCGGTAATGCATGTGTTGCTGGGTGTTCAATATATATTCGATAATCACATAATATTCAGGTTTTTGGTTTGCAGGGTTTACTTAATTTTCAAAACGACTACTTCTGTATTGGTAGTCGTATAAACATTTGTCACTGGGTATTTAATGAAAATACACCACTGATATATTCAGAAACTTTAACAGCTGTTAAACAGCTAGCTGGTGTTTTTTAGAATAAAAGGATAGTTTCCAAACAAATCTTTTTGTTTTTATTTAATCATTCTCCATCTCAAAAAGTAGAAATCTGCTGAAATGGATCCAGCACTTCTAAGAGAACGAGAGGCCTTTAAAAAAAGGGCAATGGCCACCCCAAGGTTTGTTTGTTATATATTTATGAAATAAATTTTTTAGCTTGATTTTATTCTGTTTAGTGTAGAAAAAGTAAAAGCCAAGGTTGAAAGTGCTCTACCGCAAAAGGATGACTCCAAGAAAAAGATGCGCCCTCCAACAGCTCCAAAACTTGATTCGAACACGTAAATAATATTTAATTTGAATCTATTTAAAAATAACTATAGTTTATTCATACTGCAGCTATAAGACGATGTCTGGTAGCTCCCAATATCGGTTTGGAGTTTTGGCCAAGATAGTTAAACATATGCGTACTCGACATCAGGATGGAGATGATCATCCTTTGACAATTGAAGAAATATTGGACGAAACTAATCAATTGGATATTGGTCAATCTGTGAAAAACGTAAATTTTTTAATGCTAAACGATACGTTATCCTCCGGAGTGTAATAATGCCCTTTTTCCTTGCCGAAAGTTGGAAGTAAGGTTGCCCTATTAGCTTAAAAATGTATTGTTTAAACTAGAAAAGACAGATCCTCAGATTTTTCAATAATTTGCATTCTTGAAATTATCAAATAGGTACACTGTTCTTTTGTCACTATAGAATCAAGTCGTCTTTTCCTCGTTCTTTTTGCTAGAATATGGGGGTTTCCCTTTGGCGCACACCCTAGAATAACACAAAAAGCATTTTCCATTGCCATGTATGGTCAGTCAATTTTTATATATGGCTATGCACATGGAATTTTTTTAAAATTATCTTTGTGCAAAGTAGTGTCCGTATACCGTTAGTCAGTAGTTACAGCATTGGAATGTGAGCTAAAAAGTAGCGAGATCGAACAGCCCTGACTGTAATATAAAAAAAGAAAACAATTTATTTCTGTACGACTCTACCTCAATGCTGACAATCACAAACATAAGTACCATTCGGATGCGATGTTTAACTTAAGGTCCCTTCAATTAACTACAAATATAATTCGCTATTTTCGAATGATGAGATATGCTCGACAACACTCACATTGAGCACATAAAAGAGGAACGACCAGAAACCTGGGTAGAGAGTACGCTTAAGGAGCCCAGCAATTATTATAATTTTAAATACTCTTAAAACATTCATATTTTTGAAATTTTGGACTCCACAATTACTCTGTTTTCGAGGTTTTCAAATCTTCAATTTACAAAGTGTCATAAATGAGTCTTAACATTGTAGGTAGTAGAACCATTATTGAGAGTACTTCGAAAGTACCATTCAAAGGAAGAATAAAAAGATAGTGTGCGTTGGTCATACAGAAAATATACTACTACGATATTAGTCACAATTCTGTTAATTAGCCTTTATTCGCACAGTTAGCAAAAAAACGAGCAATTTAAATTGGATAACAAAAAACATACATGATAATACTGTTTTACAAATTGAGGATTGTTAGTCTAATCTGTAACGAAACCTATAATTTCTGGTTGATTCTTGCTGCGGTGTCCTGATTCTTGCTGCGCAGAATTTGCCCTAGGCGTCGAGAAAATCGAGTCAAAGTTGCAAATGACCGCTTTTGGTATGTTGCAGATGCAAACTTTATCACAAAGTAAAATATGATCCTTGGCCAACGCAAAATTGCCAAAAAAAACTGTGTGCAGATATTATTTTGGCAAAAAGATATTTGTGTTACCTAAAAAGTATGTCGAGAGATTAATTTATGACAAATAGAGCAAAGAACGGAACAATTACTTTTTATTTGAATTAATTATATGAAAGTATTAAAGCTTAAAATTGTAGCCGCGGTGGCTCAGTGGTTAGTGCGTTGGACTGCGAGCCGAAAGGTCCCCGGTTCAAGCCTTGACTGGGGCTAACAACATCTTTTCACAGAAACATTTTTCTATACCGCGTTATCTCTCAGCAGTAAATGGCAAACCTACGAGAGTAAAACATTGCATATGAAAAGCTTTCACCCGCCGTTCGGATTCGGCAATAAACTGTAGGTCTCACCACTTTGAGTACAAATATAACACGCACAGCTCAAAATGGTGAGAGAGCTCGGCCTAAGTTCTTATAGGACTGTAGTGCCAAACTATTATTATTATAGTAATTACGAACACTCACTAATGAAACTATTTTGGTTGAAACTGAGCCCATTTAAAAGATTTTATTCAATGACGCACCTGGATATGAATATTTAATTACTTTTATTTCTATTATACTTCCATGGTTGAAGTATATATATATATATATATATATATATATATATATATATATATATATATATATATAATTCAATTATAATTACATGTAAATATTTAATATACAAAATTTAAAAAAATATTCCCAAAAATTTTTGTAAGATAAATTATAATTTTTTTTTCGAAATTTTAACAGAAAATGCATTGTGAAAGAATTGTAATACATTACTCTCTCGAGATACTTTTTAGGTAACACACGTTTCTTTTTGATTTTTAGCAAAAACTAATATCTGGACATAGATTTAGCTCACATGGTTGAAGTGTATACAGGTTAGTTCATCCAGACAGTTACTTGGCATTCACTATGCTGAGAATGTCAATAAAAAAAATTAAAAAATACAACAATTAATTGTCAATTTAAACTTTTTTTTCAAGGTTATGTTTTTTTATACTTTAGTTTGGTTAATTTACTAAAATTTCACACTACAAATTCACTTTTGTTTTAAACTGCTGTGTTCTTCTGGAGCCCATAGACCGCTTGAAAATTACCAAAATGTTGATATTTATTTATTTATTTATTTTAAAATTATGAGTCTCATTTTTGTAAACAAAGCATTGAAGTTTTGTTTTAAGTTTTTCGTAAACAAATGTTAAGTCTTTTAAACAGTTTTCAAAAAAAAAAGTAAATGGCGTACCATATTATGGAGAAGTGGCATGGTGGGCTTGTGTTTTAGGTGCATGAAATTGTCCAAAAATTTTAAATTAAATTCATAGAAAAGTAGTTTTAACGCAATTTCGTGAGCTTTGAAAAGTTTTCAAGCCGTTCTGAAACTATTCTATTTTTTTCTAAGAAGAGATCAAAAATAAATTTATAGACTCACCAAATATTAAAAAAAAAATCATAAGTTTCCTCATGATTATCTTTCTGTCCTATTTGTACAATTATATTGCCATTTTCTATTGTTTAATAAATTAAAAAATTGTTTAATAATCTTTTTGGTTTAATAGGAAACAGTACATGAATATTTTCAACTTCTAGATGTTATTTTTAAATTCTTACCATTTTTATGTGTGCCAATTATATAAGTATAGTGCGGCCGGTATACCTGGGGCCAAACTATTTTTACTGCGGGCGACGAACACATGACTTTCTATCTGCATATACTCTGTTTATCTTAGTTTCATCAAAAAAAAACAACAATCTCTTCAAAATATTTTAGTCCCAAATATACCCGCACTACAATCGAATATGAAAATAAATAAAATAACGATTAATAATTTAATAAAATTAATTAAATAAATTATGAAAATGAAATAACTCCGAAACTGAATTAAACAATAAATAATCTTTATAAATGCTTTAATTTTTTAGTGGCTTGCATCCGAAGCACTAACAAACAATCCGAAAATTGAAGCTACTCCGGACTTACAACGTTTTAGCTTTAAGCCTGTATATAAAATCAAAGATGGAAAGAGTTTATTGCGTTTATTAAAGCAACATGATCTTAAAGGGCTTGGAGGAATTCTTCTTGACGATGTCCAAGAATCTTTGCCACATTGCGAAAAAGTCTTGAAAAATCGAGCTTCAGAAATAATTTTTATTATACGGCCTATTGACAAAAAGAAAATATTGTTTTATAATGATAGGACTGCGAATTTTGTGGTAAATATTTTTTTACATCACCTATATTTATTTACTAACACTATTAGTGTCTATAGGTGGATGATGAATTCCAGAAATTATGGCGCTCGGCCACAGTTGATGCCATGGACGATGCAAAAATTGATGAATATCTTGAAAAACAAGGTTTGTTTTTACAGTGGGATTGTAACATTTATTATTATTAAATTTCCTATTTAAGGCATACGATCAATGCAGGATCATGGACCCAAAAAACCTGTTCCTAAACGTAAAAAAGCTTCAAACAAAAAACGTCAATTTAAAAAACCAAGAGATAATGAGCATTTGGCGGATGTTTTGGAAATATATGAAGACAATACACTAACTCAAAAAGGAGTTAATCCAACTTAATAGTTTAAATTTTTAACTTATTTAATAACAACTAAATTGAACCAGAAATCAATAATACATTTTTTTTGGCTAAAGCTTACGGCCGAAGTTAAATTTAAAAAAAATTATCATGCGCTTTATTTTCGCAAAAAAAAAATAACAAAATTAAAAATAAGCGCCGCTCGGACCCGTGGTGACCTTAAAAATCAAAAACTAGTGCACCCACTTAAAAGTACATATGGGTACTCAAATGAAAGGTAATTTCCTCACGATTCCAAATCTGTGATTATTTTTAAGATCCGTCAATCATAATATGTATATGTTTTATGAGCCACTTGTATGTATTAATTGAAGTATATAAGAATGTATAACATTAAGATTTTTAGATTTCTAGAGTAGAAATATATGTGCTTATGAAAAAAATCACCAAATTTTATTTCAACCAATCAACATCAAGCTTAAATTAATCTAAAGAGTTGCCTAATTAGCCTCATTCAATATTATATAATCGCTCATTTGCAAAATAAATACATACATAAATAATAAAAAATGTAAAATATACAAAAACATTAAAAAAATAAGAAATAAGCAACAAAAAAAAAAAAATTAAAAAAATTCAAAAAAAAAGGATTAAATTTTTTTAATAACGAAAAAAAAAAGTAAAAGCTTAAAAATCTTAAGGTTATACATGCATATATACTTCAATTATTACATACAAGAGGCTCATAAAACATATGCATATTATTGAAATAACAGCTGCTTTTTTTCATAGTTCAACCAAGCGATTGAACACAAATATTAAAAAAAGACGCTTATACTGAACTTAATTCTTTCACTATTTCAAAACAGATGGCGCCACTCTGTTTCTGAGCAGCAAACATTTTATATGTAACCAGGGATCGCAGACAAAATAATATTTGTTACGTTAAATTTATATTTTGCATAAAAAAAGTGACAAAGTATGAACGTGATAATGGTTACCATTCTTCCATATGAATAATTTTCATACCGCATCTTTTTTTTATGTTTTTATGTCAAACCAATTCCAATTGCAAGCCCTGGTTTCTGCTGAATTTGAAAAGCTTACAAATAGATTGAGGCGACATCTATGAAACGTAGCAAACACTAGCAAACTTATAAGCTAATTTCACAACCACAAAATTGTTAGTTCAAATGAATTGATCCAGCTGCCATGTTGGTTCAATTGTTGTTTTTGATTTACGTATAAAATTTGAACTGAAGTTCAATTTGAACCAGTTCAAGTATGAAAAAAAAACGCAGCTAACATAAATTGGTGTAGGGGCCGCTAGGAGCAAAACTATTGTACACCCAGAAAAAAATCATGGTAAATTAATATTAATTCATATAGAAGTTCGATGTATTATTTATTTTCTGTAATAAATAAAAATATAAGTATAATTTATTTACATTAAATACATCGAGTCCTTACAAATGTCGCGTTTAATAATGTGGATTATTACAACAAAATACATGCGCCCATTTAGAGTAAACACGCAGAATGACGTACAAAACGAACATGTTTGTATTCGTTTTTATGGAGGAAACCATTAAAACAACAGTATTTATTCTATTTAAAATAATAATAATGAAATATTTAAATTTATAGTTCTGAATTTTTTAAATACTATTAAATTAATTAGAAAACTTTTGATTTAAAATTAAAAAAATATTAATACATGAACAATAAAATCAATGGTCGTACCATTAAGTACTTAATGGGACATTTTCTTCTGAGTGTATGTTTAGGGTTTTCCAAAATTACTTCAACAATTTTTAGTACATATAAACGCAAATGCAGAAAATTTTTTAAATGCTTAGAAATTATTAAAAATAGTAAAAAAATAAAAATTTGATTTATTGTGCAATATGTCATATTAACGATATCGTTTGAATATCTTAAAAATATAATTGAGTTATTAGAAAAAAATACTTCAAAGCAAATACAGTTTAAGTTTTCAGTAAAAAATATTTTAGTTTTTTTTTTTATTATTACACTCAGAAGAAAATGTATCATTAAGTACTTAATAGCACGTGCGTACATTATTTAATTATTTTAGTTTTTTTTTTATTATTACACTCAGAAGAAAATGTATCATTAAGTACTTAATAGTACGTACGTTCATGTATTAATAGTTCCATGTATTAATTTTTCCAGGTATTGTAACCGTTGCCGTTACCTTTACTGTTATTTATTTAATACTGTTTTATATGAAATATCGTAACTGTCTCCGAAATGATGGCATTTAACGATTACCGATTACCATTCCCGAATTAAAATGTTACCAATAAAATACCAGTATAAAACGTTTTCAAAACTTTAGATATTGTAGAAAATTATAAATTTTCCATCTTTTATGATTTTTTTTTGTGAATATCCAATTATATCTTTCAACAACTATAGAGGATTTTTCATTTTAAGGATTTTCACAGCAATGTGCATACAAACAATGAGGTTTTAATTCGTTTAACAAAAACATTAAATTATAATGAAATAATCGTATCTTAATGGATTATTACAATACACGCATATAAATATATTGTAATTTTTCACAATATACGATTGTCATTTGAAAATTATATAAAATAATGTGGCAGCGCTGTTTTCTAAAATATTTCAAACTGACATCTGTAATATTGTTTTTATGTCGTTAGACGAACATTTTTGATCATTTATTAGACGTTAAAGAATTCTTGTTGGTAAGTAATATATAAAATTAATAAATTTATTCTATATTTAAATATCTTTTTTTAATGGCTCGCAAACTCAAATAGTATCCCCATTTTGCAGAAAAAGTTTTATTCGCCTTTAACGTTGACCACGAAAATCAAGGAACTAAATATATAATTCATATTCAGAAAGGATCTTGCGCGCATACTACATTGGAACCAGTGGAAGAATTGTATAAGTAACAAAAAATTCTTCAATTAATAAATAACAATTTTTTGCACAATTTTGCACACTGTTTTTTTCTTCTGGATTTCATTTTGTTTTTGTTTGTGCGTCTCGTGCGTCGGCGGCGTCGTTCAGTTTCTTCTAACATTATTTTCTTATACGTTGCTATTTTAAAACAGGATATTGCATTATTTAGTGTATGTTATGTTATTAAAGCATTAAATGGATCAATTTATTTTTGCTGTCAAGAATTTGAGCTTATAATGCTCATTTTGTTGCATATCGAATCATTAGAAAGCGAATATCAAATTTTATATTTGACTCAATATATTGGCCCACCTGTAGAAGTTGTGAAAACTGCCTTCGGTAAAACATTCGTTAGGTTGAAAGAATTTTACAAAGCATATCCAAAAGTTTAAATACTTATTTAATATTTATTTTGTTATGTATTGAATTAAATTATTTTTATTTTCATACGTTTCTATTCGACAAATATTTTGTTTAATTTAACAAAATATTTGATTGATCCAATTTCTATCGAATGAAATTTTTAATTGATGTTACTAATTAATTAATTAATGATTTAAAAATTCCCAATAAAAAATATAATATATATAACAACTTTAATATCAATATGACAAAAAAATTATTTAAAGTTTCTCCCATTAACATATTCTCATTATTACGAATATGGAATTCAATGCTACTAAAAGTTACATCGGCTGAGTTTCAATTAAAAATTAATTGGATTGATTAACATTTGAGTTATATATACACACTTTTTTTCTGTGTGTATAGTGTTGTTGGCTGCACTTTATTTGTTGCTGCCACTGTTTCAACAACATTGTTTTCATCTTTCGTCTTGATTTTCTTAGCTTTTAAAGAAAATCAAGAAATTGTCTTCTTTAAATGTTTTGAGAAATTTTCTTCTTAGATAGTTTTTCTAGCGGAATTGTCATCTTCAGTAATTGTAATTTTTTTTATTTATACGTAGATGTTGTTTTTTTTTTTGATGTTGTTCTATTATATTTCACTTGTTGTAACAATTTTCGAATACGTATATTCTGGGTTCTTAATGTTTATAATTTTCGTCTTCTCGAAATTTGTTTAAAAAATTGTGTTCATTTGTTGAAGAAATTTCAGCATAATATGAAATTTTGTGATTTAGTGTAATTGTGGTAACTTTGTTGATTTGTTAATTTTATTTTTTCAATCAGGTTCGCATTCAACTTATTTACATAATGTTATTTAGTATATATAAAATGTAAAATATTGTTGCATTATTATGGTAAAATAGTTGCAACTTTCTTTGCTGATTTGTCAAACTTCTGCATCCATATATATCCATAAGGTAGCTCCTTTCTCTTAATTAAACATGTATTGATGTCTAATTGTTTTTGTCCGTGCCATAACTTTCCATGTCGTTTTATCATTATTCTTTTGTACTTCCTTACATCACATTACCATTTCAGACCTTTTCCCAACAAAATTAAACGACCTTCTTTGGCAATTAAAATATCAACATATTGTCTTTTACGTTAATTTTTATTGTTTGGTGGATTGCTTGTTCGTGTATGTTTTACTTCTTTGTGTGTTTCGTCGTGGTTGCAGTACATTTGCAGAATTAGGATTATTATTAAAATACTTATTACTTGTTTACTATAACTTCATACTTAATTTAATTTAACATAATTTTTATAGAATATACAAATTTAATATATTGTATGTTTATATTAAACATTTCTTTTATTACTTTTAATAAAATGTATATGTACTTTAAAAATCTTTAATTTTTCCTTAGTATTTCATTACTACATGAATGAATGCTAGTCATTTTCGAAAATACTTAGCTATTTATTCATGCACTAATTTATTAATTTAATTATGCTTGATATATGATAATATTTTCAATCTTTCTTTTGCATAACCACTTTGGTACATTGAATACGTACATATATATTTTTTCTTTTTTATGACCGTTAAATGATCTTGGTTAAAACGTTTGCTAGTTTGTTTGTTTTTGTCGCTGCATTAACGTATCTCGTTTCATTTTCAGTTCATTAGTGCAGTGGTTCCTACATAAAAAAACGCTGAATTGCATTTTATCACTTATAACTATACCTAAGCTCCTCACTTATATCTGTGCTCCCCTTCAGTTTGTGCTTCGCTTACGTCTATCTGTATTTCAAGTTCAACGATCTTTCTTTCGTTTGTTTCGATTGACAATGCCCTTGACAATGAAATTGAGCTGCTGACCTATCTCAAATATAGTGGCAACGTATATTTTATTTCTTTTGCTAATTCGTACTGAAATTTCACCATTATACATTTTATAGTACATGATTTAATGCTTGTGTAGAACTTCAAAATTATATGCTTTTAATAAGTTATTATGGATTCTTTTTCCTTTTCCTTTGATGGAGATCATTGTCGTTACAGGACTTACTATCGAAAGTACCTCGTAGGGTCCTACCCATATCGGAGAAAATTTATTCTTTCTATTTTGACTTTTTAATAATATATTATCGCCTACTTTAAATATTGTTGGGTGTAATGCGCTACCATAACTTTGTTTAGATTTTTCTTTTGCTTTATCTTGATTTTTTCTCACGATTTCATGTGTGCGTTGAATCTGATATTTTAATAATTTGTTGTAATCATCAGTATTATAAACTGGTGAACATTTACGTTATAGATTAGTGGGCATATCAAAATCAAACCCATATAAAGTACGGAAAGGCGTTTGCCCTGTTGACTTATGTACTGTGTTATTCTGCACGTGCATTGCCGAATTTAACCATTGGCCCCAGTTTGACCCATCTTCTTTCCAAAGATCCATTAGCTTGTGGATGATATGGCGTAATATGTAACTTTGTAATTCCTAACAATTTACATGTATCTGAAAGCAGTTTAGAGACGCAATTTGAACCATTGTCGGTAACTAATACTTTTGGAATATTTAAGCGCGTAATGATTTCGTCGTAAAACGCTTTCGCTACAGTGCTTGCTTCTGCGTCCGGTATAGCTATGCAACACATATATTTTGAAAAATCATCTTGAAATGTTAATATATATTTATTCCCAGAGATAGTTTCTACAAGATCCAGTTAGGACCATTGGCATTTTTGTAAGCCTAAAACTTTTATTTACTTGGCATTTTGAACAATTTTTTACGTAATCTTTTATTTGTTTCTGCATACTTTTCCACTTAAATTGTGTTCTGATTCTAAAATATGCTTTTACTGCGCCCTGATGGCCTCCTAATGCGGAATCATGAAAATCTGTTATTACCGTTTTAATCTCTTCCGGATCAGTTAATAAGTGTGCAGAATTTGTTTCGTTATTTGCATCTGTAATTGTTTCATCTACGACCGGTGTACTAATTTGGCGTTGTTTTTGTAATTTGTTGATCTAATTTATTTTGTGTAGTTTTAGAACGTGTTTGTACTGCTGTAATATCAGGTTGTATATATGGTATTCTGCTTAAAGCATCCGCGTTCAAATTTTTTACCTGGTTTGTAAATTATTTCAAAATTGTATTCTGACAACTTATATCAGAAACGCGCAAGGCGGGATGTCTGATCTTTTAAGTTTGCAATATCTTTTAGGGGCTGATGATCTGTAAAAAATTTGAATGGTCGCCCTAATAGGTATGCTCTAAAATTCTTACCCAAACAATAGCTAAAAATTACTTTTTCAATGGTGGAGTATCGTGTTTCGGCCCCATTTAATGCCCTACTCGCAAATGCGATTGGTCTATCGCTTCCAACTTCGCCTTGTGACAGTACCGCGCCTATTGCTTCATTACTTGCATCAGTTGTAAGTAAAAAAGTTTTCCGTAAAATCTGGATATTCTTTTAATTTAATAAATTAATTTTGACAATCGTCTGTCCATGTAAATTTAACGTCGTTTCTAAGTGAATTATTAATTAATACTGATATTTTGGCCATATTGCCTATGAATTTTCTGTAATAATTAATTAATCCCAAAAATGCATGTAATTCTTTTCTATTTCTTGGCACCGGAATATTTTTCACGCATTCGACCTTAGAGGGGTCTGGCAGCGCACCTAGTTCCGAACATTTATGTCCTAAATATACAACTTACCGACGCAAAAACTGACATTTTTCGGTATTTAATTTTAAATTATGTTCCCTTAATTTCTGTAATACGTTACTTAATCTATGCGCTTACATTTTTTTTTCATACACTCAAATGAAAATGTACCATTAAGTACTTTATGGTACGACCATTGATCTTATGGTTCATGTATTAATAGTTTTTTCTTTTTAAATCAAAAGTTTTCTAATTAATTCAATAGTATTTGAAAAATTCAGTGCCATAAATTTAAATATTTCAATATTATTATTTTAAATAGAATAAATACTGTTGCAATATGACAATTCAAATTCATTGTATTGAATATTTTGTTCATATATATAATGAATACATTCATTAATATGTCATTTAATGAACGGTGGTATCAATATGATGAATCTGGTAGTTGGTGAAAAAATTCATAATATTTATGAATAAATTCATCATATTGAAGAATTTTTTTTTCTGTGCTGTTAATATGTGGTCATTATTCTTTGAAAAGTGGCAGGTGCAAATGGTATTCTATTAAATTCAAAATGTCCAAGTCCCGTACTGAAGCAGTTTTTTCTTTATCTCTTTCATCTTCTAAGACCTGATGATATCCATTTGCTAAATCGAAAGTTGAAAAATATGTACTATGCCCTAGCTGATCTAATATCTCGTCTATACGAGGAATCGGAAATACTTGTTTTATTGTTACTTCATTTAGTTTACGAACATCTAATACTAGTCTCCATTTCTAGTTACCGACCTTATCGATCTTTTTTGGTACTAACAATAACGGTGAATTCCAAGGTGAGGTGCTTGGAGATATAATGCCGTCATCTAACATTTTTACTACTTGTCTATTAATTTCTTCCCTTTCTGTATGTGGAAGATTATATTGTTTCTGATTAATTGGTGGTTGGTTCCACTGTGTGGTTATTTCTTGTTTAAGCGCTGGCGTGTATGTTAATTCATCGCCATCTAAGTGAAAAACGTCATGATATGATATACAAAAATTTTGTAAAGATGTAATTTCGTCTTTATTCAAAGTTTTGTCAATTTTGATTTCCCTTAATAATCTGTTAATTCTATTTGTCATATTTCCTGAATTTCCGCTATTTATTGTAGAATTTTTTGTATCCGATTCTTTATACTGATTAAATTTCGAAAATTTTGGTTTAAATTTGTTGTCTATTAGAATTTCTTTTTCTGTAGCATTTAATATTGAAACATAAACTATATTTTCGCTAACATTTGATAGGCTTTCGCCTAAATATACACCTGAAGAAATTTCTTGTTTATGTATTAATACGATTGGAATTTTTGTTTTTAAAGGTAATGATACTATTTTTGCGGTTCTCGATTGAATTTTAATGTGTTGATTGTAAAAAATGTTTTGTATTTCTGTCTGTGTTTTGATTGGTACACACATAGAAAATTTTTGTCGATTCCGACAATAATTTGAAAATATTTCATGTTAAAATGGATCCACAAATATTATTTTCAAATTATTATCGGATCCAACAATAAAATTATCAAACAAGTATTAAACATAAAATTATTGTTTCGGAAAATTTGAATTGTTAATTTTTATTTATACTTTAAATGACATTTTTAAATTTTCAATTTTGTAATATTATTATAAAAAAGAAAACAAATAAATAATTTCGATTTTTTTTTTCATTTTTATTTGCGGAGTTAATCTGTTAGCTGCGCAAGGAAAGTGTTTGCCCAGTAGGATGGTGTGGAGTGAAGAGCGCATGTTTATAACCATCGACCCTCAGAAAAGCGCTACATTTTAACAATGTTGCGAAGTCCAGTACTTATGGTTTTGGTGGCACAATTCACTAATTCACGACTAGGGGTTGTAAGATTTGTCCACCTCCGCGATGAATAGCGTTTGCGTGCAGAATGACGTCGTATGTTTTCGTCGCATTGCCGTCGAGAACGAAGTTGGGAATCTGTGCGCCTGGGCCGGAGCATCAAATAGTTAGATGTATCACGTTTTCCACCGCACAACTTATTCAAATTATTTGCTATTTAGTAAACAGCACACGCGGAAATTACACGATTTAGTCCACGCTTTTATTAATAAAATATCATACAATAAGCAATAACATTACAGATATAAGCGACGGGTTTTAATATTAAAAAGAAAACATAAATTTCAAAATACAGACATGAAATTTCGATGTCAAAATATTTCAAATACTTCAAAATGAAAATTAACAATTTTATTTTCAAAGTTAAAAAAATTATTGTTGGTTGGAGATTTAAATAAAATGATAATATTTATTTTCGAAAAATAACAATTGTTTTCTATGTGTGTAGTTTTATAATATGATTTTTATCTTTATCAAAGAACGTTATCGTTTTGTCTATCGCATTTATTATAGATCGATTCCATAAATTGTCACGTCCGATTATTACGTCTGCTGGTACTCCTTGTTCAAGTGACACTACGTGTAGCATTAAACTTAAGCACCTTATGCTCTCATGCTCTCCTACCGGCTGCGCCAAATGTTGTAATTAAAATGTCGGTTGCTTAGGCGTAAGGCCAAATGTCGCAACGTCCCATTTATAATTACCCAGAATAATGAACCACATATTAACAGGTTTACAGGGTATTGATTGTTTTGTGTATCTCGATGACATAGTTGTATATGGAAAAAAGTTATGCGAACATGAACATAGATTAAGTAACGTATTACAGAAATTAAGGGAACATAATTTCTGATATACAACAGTATACGGGAATGGGCGTATACGATATATGTTCCATTATCGGAATGTATGACTATTGCATTGTCCCACACATGTTCTTAGCCACCCCTTTGGAACTAAATTTATGTTCCACTATCAGAATGTATGACTTATATATCACAGCATTGCGATATATTATTTCGTACACTCAGAAGAAAATGTACCATTAAGTACTTTATGGTACGACCATTGATTAATTGGTTCATGTATTTATAGTTTTTTTTTTTATTTTTAAATCAAAAGTTTTCTAATTAATTCAATAGTATTTGAAAAATTCACTACCATAAATTTAAATATTTCAATATTATTATTTTAAATAGAATAAATACTGTTGTTTTAATGGTTTCCTCCTATAATAATAAACGTGGTATAAAAAAAACGTAAAACGAATACAAACATGTTCGTTTTGTACGTCATTCTGCGTGTTTACTCAAAATGGTTGCATGTATTTTTTTGTAATAATCCACATTATTAAACGTGACATTGGTATGGACTCAATGTATTTATGGTAAATAAATTATATTTATATATTTATTTATATTTATATTTTTATTTATTACAGAAAATAAATAATACATCGAACTTCTAAGACTCAAGTACTACAATCAATTATTGGAAACCAAAGCAAACATTAAATGTTTTATAATCTTTTGCAGCAAAAAGTGTCTTTGAGTGTGTTGTAAATGTGAATTTCAATTTCGACATTTAAATATAATAAATAATACAATAAATTAACTAAAATACATTTTTATTTTAATAAATTATTAGGAAAATGTAATTTGACTTTACCATAAAATTAATAATACGTGTCATTTAATTTTTATAGGTCTTTCTTATTGTAATTAAAATATCACATTATAAAATGTATGATATAACCACACATAGTATTAACAGTTTCAATATTACTAAACGAATGGGACGCATCCTATTGACCAATATTAATGGTATAAATTATTGTTTTATTATTGAAATACTATCAATTTACCATGATTTTTTCTGGGTGTATGTTTCATACATGTTATTAGTCACCTCTTTAGGACTACATATTATTAGTTTGCAACACTGGTGTCAGAGGTAACTTAAAAGGTACACATATGTCACAATAGTTTGTGGCAATTGTCGAGCCTTGGTTGCTTGGGTCGTTTGTCGCACAAAATGCTTCCGTAGGATAACAGAAATCTGCAATAGCACCTGCGCCGTAGTCAAAGGTAATTGCGCCACTGCGATGAATAACACGCTGCGTTAAAAGGAAAATATATTAATTTTTCATAAACGTATTCGATAAAATTGCCAAATTACAATGCAATTCTAAAGTTTGTTCCGCCACAACGTTCCAGCCCGATTGTATCTCGATGTGCACCACACGAATGCCCCTTCCGATGGTTTCTCGTGCATCGGAATTCCTCGGAATTCTTTTAGGCATGCATAATTCTAGTGGGCAAAAAAATTAGGTCTCACTTATTGTGCAAATGCAGTGGTGCTTATAGATGCAGATCACTGGTGTGCCAGTGCAATAGTGGTGTGCCAGATCTTCATACTCTAGCCTTGTGGTCTTTGAATTGCTATCAACGGCAACCTTGACTGACTCGGCTGAGCAGATGCAACAGACCATTGCGCCACGGGACATTTAACACGTGGGCATCTATACGCAAAATGAATGTTAATATATTTATAAGGAACTTAAACTTTAATGCAATACTTACAAATGTTGTCGTTAAATTGGTCGCCGCTGCTTCATCCAGCGATGTTCAGTTAGAAGAATTGAAGTTGTGATGATGTCGTCATGAGTGTCGACTTGATAATCATCTTGCTTAACGTCTTTAAAAATTGTTAAAATGTTGGTTAATTTAATGTAAATTATAACACAATTAATTATATTTACAATTTTGTTCGAAGACGATTAATGTCCAACATTCATTTTCAATGAATGAAAATTTTCATAGATGACAAATAATGAAAGATAAGTAGGATGGGAAAATAACATCACTTTTTTGTTTTGCGTCCACACGGTACCACCTGCTTGACAGACTTCATTATTTGGCTAATATCAAATTACGTACTCTTCGCCAAGACGTTCACGCCGCCAAAAGCGGCATCCAGACGGTACTACAACTTGGTTGGGTTGTACGGAAATCATATCGTGTGTATGCTACAGACATATCGTTTGACGACAGGTTGGATGAAGTCCAAAATTTTTGACTTTTTCGCTGGTCTGTCAAGCAGGTTGTATCCCAGGTAGAAATTAACAACTGGGCCAGCGTTGGCGCAGTACTGGCGCCAGTATTGCCAATGCTGGCATCCAATACTGGCCCGGTTGTTCGCCAGTACTGTGCCAGCGTCGAAATGATAACGTCGGCAGGAGCTGGGCCCAATTGTTCTCCCAGTACTGTCACAACGCTGGCAAACACTAATGCCAGTGCTGGCCCTGTTATTCGCCAATATTGTTCCAGAGTCGGAATGACTCAGTACTGGCACAACGCTGGCAAACACTAATGCCAGTGCTGGCCCCCTTATTCGCCAGTATTGTGCCAGAGTTCGAATGATAGCGTCGGCGAGAGCTGGGCCCAATTTTTCTACCAGTACTGGCACAACGCTGCCAAACTCTAATGCCAGTGTTGGCCCATAGTTATACCTAATCTAAATCTAAACATTATTTAAAACATATAATATATATTGAATTTTTTTTTAATATATATCATTAAATAATTTTGTATAAAAAAACATAGATGTAGTGTTTAAAAAACAAAAGTTAATAACAATGTAATAAATATTTTTATATAATAACTTGTGTTTATTTATATTTTAAATTTTAAATTTTATATTTTATATTTTATATTTTATATTTTATATTTTATATTTTATATTTTATATTTTATATTTTATATTTTATATTTTATATTTTATATTTTATATTTTATATTTTATATTTTATATTTTATATTTTATATTTTATATTTTATATTTTATATTTTATATTTTATATTTTATATTTTATATTTTATATTTTATATTTTATATTTTATATTTTATATTTTATATTTTATATTTTATATTTTATATTTTATATTTTATATTTTATATTTTATATTTTATATTTTATATTTTATATTTTATATTTTATATTTTATATTTTATATTTTATATTTTATATTTTATATTTTATATTTTATATTTTATATTTTATATTTTATATTTTATATTTTATATTTTATATTTTATATTTTATATTTTATATTTTATATTTTATATTTTATATTTTATATTTTATATTTTATATTTTATATTTTATATTTTATATTTTATATTTTATATTTTATATTTTATATTTTATATTTTATATTTTATATTTTATATTTTATATTTTATATTTTATATTTTATATTTTATATTTTATATTTTATATTTTATATTTTATATTTTATATTTTATATTTTATATTTTATATTTTATATTTTATATTTTATATTTTATATTTTATATTTTATATTTTATATTTTATATTTTATATTTTATATTTTATATTTTATATTTTATATTTTATATTTTATATTTTATATTTTATATTTTATATTTTATATTTTATATTTTATATTTTATATTTTATATTTTATATTTTATATTTTATATTTTATATTTTATATTTTATATTTTATATTTTATATTTTATATTTTATATTTTATATTTTATATTTTATATTTTATATTTTATATTTTATATTTTATATTTTATATTTTATATTTTATATTTTATATTTTATATTTTATATTTTATATTTTATATTTTATATTTTATATTTTATATTTTATATTTTATATTTTATATTTTATATTTTATATTTTATATTTTATATTTTATATTTTATATTTTATATTTTATATTTTATATTTTATATTTTATATTTTATATTTTATATTTTATATTTTATATTTTATATTTTATATTTTATATTTTATATTTTATATTTTATATTTTATATTTTATATTTTATATTTTATATTTTATATTTTATATTTTATATTTTATATTTTATATTTTATATTTTATATTTTATATTTTATATTTTATATTTTATATTTTATATTTTATATTTTATATTTTATATTTTATATTTTATATTTTATATTATATATTTTATACATATTTAAATTTAATTGATGCAGACATCTTTGATATGCTTCTCGGGCGTCAACATTTGTTTTGATGTGCTCGGCTGCTGCTCTGAGGCCTCCAACGCATTAGACAGTGTCGCTGTGGTGAGTTTCTAAAAACACTGTCCTGATCCCTATTGCTGACGCTACAACAAAAAAATGGAAAAAAATACATTTTCCAACAATAACAACAACATGCTCACCATCGCAGTGCCGCTGCGGAGGCGGCAGCAGCAACAGAAGCAGCGGTCAAAGCATTAGCATCACGTCGTCTCTTTTTACTGCTGCGCATGAGCCCGCCAGCGCTACGGTTTTTCGTTTTTTTCGCACGCGCCGCCGACACTGCGTTACTGGGCGACGTGTTACCGCTGTTGTCCAACAAACTGGTGCTACTCATGTCGGTATCGTCACTGACAAGGCACCGCCGCCAACATCATGTTTCTCCTTGAGACCTTGGACTTTATCATAAATGGAGCGATTATTATCCTACAAATTGCATAGCACCATGGTCACTGCATTACCGATAACGTTCGCAAATTTAGTTTAATCTTCCGATTTAGAGTGTGTGCGTATTTCGATTAAAATGGTGACTAAACTAAATTTTATCGACAGCGCAACAAAAAAATAAATAAACAAACAAACTTCAAAAAATTCAAAATCAAATCTTGCTTACCCAAAAAATATTTTTTTTTTAGCAAAGTGCTTTTATTTAATACAAAATTCATACACGTCCTAATATCTTTAACTCCGCACAATTGAATACACCACAATTTATATCACTACATATTAATGTTGGTACAACTTACCTGTAAGAATAATAGTTTGGCGCTAAAGACCTGAAGAACTAAGGCCGAGCTCTGTCACTATTTGATTTGTTCGTGTTATATTTGTACTGAAAGTGATGGGACCTACACGATTTAATGTGAATCCTAACGGCGGGGTAAGAGTTTTTCATAGGCAATGTTTTACTCTCGCATAACAAATTCCATATTGCTCCCATATAGCGTTCGCACGCAGTGATTGTTACGTGCGACGCACGCTTGCTACTGGCGTAGCGCTAGCAGTAAATACGGACCGCCAATGGTTTGCCTACGAGCCCTGAGTAGGCCGTTGTGCCAGTATTACGTTGTCATAATTGGCAACCTATACTGAGCAAGTACAGGCGAAGCTCTTGTAGTAAATACGGCCCAGTATTAGTATGACAAAGGGCCCAATAGTATGTCAGGTGTAAACCAGCATTGTGCCAGTATTGCACCAGCATTATTTTTCCAGAATTGGCAAACTGTACTGGGCGAGTACTGGCGAAGCGCTGGCAGTAAATACGGCCCGACATTGGCTTGAAGACGGGCACAGTACTATGCCAGTTGTAAACCAGTGTTGTGCCAGTACTGCGCCAGCATTACGTTGCCAGAATTGGCAACCTGTACTGGGCGAGTACTGGTGAAACGCTGGCAGTAAATACGGCCCGACATTGGCTTGAAGACGGGCCCAGTAGTAAGCCAGTTGTAAACCAGCGTTGTGCCAGTACTGCGCCAGGACTGTATGCCTAGCATCGGCAACCAATAGTGTGCCAGTACTGGGCCATTTGTTCCAGTACGGCAATTTCTGCCTGGGATCGTGTGGACGCAAACACATCCAACTTTGTGTTTATGCATTCACCCAATACACCAAAAACCTGGATATTAAGTGATTTTCGAATGTATATTGAACATGGATATCGAAGCTTTCACTGGAGAAAAGCGTTCAACGTTTTGTAGTTGTAAGCTTGAAAACCATAGCGTTCTCCAGCAAAACTGGTAGCTTTTTAACCAATTGAATTTAGCCTTTCAATAAACTTGAATTCCGACATTCTATATACATTCGCGGTTTAACTTAATTGTAAGCTATAAATAAAATGTGATTCGACCTTCAAATTACACTTGAATTCAAATGTTTAAATATAAAATAAATGAAAACGCTTATATGTTATAATACTATATATTAAAAGGAATTAAAGTATGTTCTACAGCTGCAACAGCACCTGCACCGGTGGCAGTGTACAGGAACTTCTTGTCAAATCCACGATGTCCCTCGAAGATCAAACCAGTGAAGCCAATTGCGCCACTGCAATGTATGACATTGCCAGGTTCACGTTAAATATCAATGTTGTCTGCGTTTGAATGAAAATATATTAATATTTCATAAACGTATTCGTAAACGTTGCCGACTTACATTGTATATCAGCTCATCGTCATTTTCCGTGCAGTAGAATTCTCGGGATGACTTTCGTGTTAGGACCTGCACTTATATATTAATTGATTTGTCTGTTTGCTAATTCAAGCGAAAAAGAATGATCTCACTGATTGTGCGAATGCAGTGGCACAAATGTAGTGGTGAGAAAAATGAAATTTTTTTTGTTGACATTTAATTTATCACGTCACTGGGTTGCTGAGTGAATTTCGTGTCAAGTTTTTTTATTTGGCTTGATCATGACGTTACATCCACACTGGTTGTAATAGAAAATTCTCCAAATTTATCGAACCGTAAACTCATTGCTTATTGCACATCACAGGTAGACAAATTTCAAACATCAAATGTGCCTTTTGGTGAGATTTTTTTGTGTATTGTACCAATGCATGAGCAATCGCGGTCGACCTGCACTGCTTGAATACTGCGAAATAATGAACTCTGTCAAGCAGGTTGACTGCGTGGACGCGAAACAAAAAAGTACCGTTATTTTCTCATCCAACTTGGTTGTACAACTTGTGGTACCGTCTGGATGCCGCTATTTCCATACAGCCAAACCATGTTGTACTACATGTTGTACCATCTGCATGCAGCTATTTGGCTGATTTCTAGTACCTTTTCAATCATAAGCTACTCCTTTTACACACCTGGAAAATGTGAACCCTAACGTACTAAAATTCTACTAAAATTATTTTTGCAAAGCTGATATAATTCATGTTTTTCTTTGACAGTCATTTCTACATATAATTGTCGAAGATATTAAAATATTCTCAAAATGAGTTTTTTCAATTATGTCTTCGGACCAAAGTTGTATATGGAATATGGAACTGTAACGTCACAAACAATGGTTACCTTACGAAAATGAAATCTCATCTTTTTTTCAGAAAATGTATGAACCCGGTGGAATAGAAAAAATTGGTGATCAAATTTTGAGCACAGTATGTAGATATTCGTACTAATAAATTAAAATAATAAAGCATTTATTAATTTAGTTGTCTATGATGTGGAATATTGGCTACTATACATCCCCTCTTATTGTGACATTCCTGTACCGTCGTGGTTATCTTGTTGCGGATTCAATTTCGTCTTTTGCCAAATTTACAACAAGTTTAGGTGTAATAGTTGTCATCTCGTTATGTTTGCGTGGTTTTGGAAGATCTCAATCGCGATCGTACTCTAAATTAGTTAAAGCCATAGAACAGAGCAAAAATCATAAAAAAAATGATGATGGAAGAGGAGCATATCGTGTGTTCGATTTTGACTTCAAATTTTGGGATGTCGACTACGATGCTGCTAAAGAATCTGAGTATATATATATAATAGCTAATTTATTATTTTTTAATCATAATTTAAAATTTATATAAGTAGCAAAGTAATTGTTCCCTTAAGAAGCACAGAAAGACATTCGAATCGATTTGCAACGTTACCATGCGATATATTAGCATATATAGCCATTCATACTTTTGGAATTCGAATGATATACCCCGGATCAATCCAACTGTTACAAAGTTATATGAGTAAGTAATACATATGTCTATATAGATCTAAAATTGTTTTTAATTAGTTGGTCTGTTTAAATAATTAGGGCCAATGTTAATAACTGGTCGCGCGAAAATGATTGTGGAAGAAAATGGAAAACGATTTAAAATAAAAACTGTTGACAAAAACGAAATTGACACAATGTTTATTGATAATCGTTCTAATGGAAATAACGGTGGAATTCTAGTAATTTGTTCGGAAGGTATGTTATATTATCATAATTTAATGAACAAGAAATTTTATATTATTTACGTTAAATCGCCATACAATTTTAAGTTGAAGGATAATTAGTCAGTTCTTTTCTTCTTAGTCATCCCTAGTTTCTTTTAAACGAATCAAGATCCTGTCAAGCAAAGATTATGTATATAGACAGAAAATACGTTGGCGCTTGTTTATAGACGCTGAACCAAAGATCAGGTTTTTGATTAGGAATTTCTGTCAAAAAAACTTAATATTTGGTGCCATGACGTTTGACGTCAGCAGAGGAAACGAAGAGATGAGAATTCTTTTCGATATACACTCTCCTTGTATATCAAACGCATTTGTAATGATATGATTCAATCGAAAATTATCGTCAACATATCGTGATCGATAGCATTTTCGAAAGAAATAGCTCTAATGCTAACTATATCGTTGTTGGTTGAATTTTGATCTCGTCACGAATTTGAAAAGTGGATAAATTTCTATATCGTATCGATATTGAATTTAATTTCGATACTATTTAAAATTATTTTTCTGAAAATGTGTTTTATAGTAGCCTAGATTATAAATTAGGTAATTGAACTATGTAAAAAATAATTCAAACTTATGAAATGTTTGCCATTACATTTCCGTACGAAATGAACCAATCAGATCACTAAAAGTTTATTTTATATTGACATTCTAGTAGTTTTATTTAAGCTAAAAAAGTTCCAGCCATGATGAATCCATACAGGTGGCATATTAAATTTGAATTTTGAAATCATATTTTTATGCTTAAAACACATTCGAAGAGACAACGACATGGCTACACTAGTCGAAATTAAAAAACATCAAATTATATGGATACGAATATTTTGGCTACGACACGGCGACTTGGCGACAATTGTCGCCAATATAGATTTAATTCTAATTTGACAGGCGACAATCTATATATTTATTAGTTTTGAGTATTGTTTGTGCATTTCGTCTTATTTATGGTGATAAATAATTAAAATAAATAAATTTAAGAATTAATTTATATAATCCATGGTGTTTAATCGATATAACCAGGGCAATTATAACCCCCGTCGTAGCGAAAATACGAATCTCCGCTACGAATGCGAATTTTTAGCTATGATGAGATCCGTGCGGAATGGAATTCACCGTTGCCAATGAAATCAGGGAAAAATTATCAACAAAAAGTAAAACATTTGTGTTATTTTTGTAACAGATTGATTAATACTTTATTGTTTAAAGAAATTCAGTACATTTTTCTTTTAACATTTGAGTAGGCGAGTCGGTTTTTTAGAATCGATAGCCCGCGGAAGTGTATAATTTCTTTGGCCATCTGCCACTTGCAGTTCTCGCACGATATAGACGGACGGCTAAAGAATTTCCAAACACTGCTACACCATCAATTTCGAGTGAAAGTGAAATGCAGGACATGCCTGTATATGAAAAGATTTATTTTTTGTATACTATTAAATCAATAATTGTCCTATTGACCAATTTTAATAGGATTTGAGGGAATTTTTTTCTGGATGAAACATTACCTAATATGTAACATTTTTAAGAAAATTGCAATAGTCATTAATTTTCATCCACTACTTAGAATATTAAAATTATAGTTCTTTTGAAAAATACTTTCCCAAAACGCAGTAGACATGTTCTGCATTTCACTCGAAATTGATGGTGTAAACGAAATGGCATGTTCCATATTTCGATTTAACGATTTCAATTTCACATTTTTCATACATTGCGAAAGGCCATGTTCTAGAAAACGGTTTTTCGTGTTTCACGCCGATTTCAATCCGATTAACATTTCAAATGTGAATTGCATGTTTTTGGATGAAATTGTAAAATGTCAGTAATCTATTCATACAAAAAGATTAAACTAAACAACTTATATATAACAGGGAAAAATCGAGCCTTTTAATCAAGATCAAATGTTTCGATCGAGTCGTCTTAATATTTTTTGTTGGGTTCCGTGGTTTTGTAAAGTTGTGTGACTTTCAATTATTTTAAGTCCTGCACATACACTTTTACTTTGCGACGGTGCTTCTACCAACGTTGAAATCTTTGCTAACAGCGGATTGCTAGAACACGCCATTCGCAAGCCGCCACCCGCAAAACACGCAGTCCGCTGCATTATTGTCAGATTTAACGTCTGACAAAATTATCCCTTCCTTGTCTTGGTATGGATGAACTGAGTCGATAATATGCCGTACATCTACAACATTTTTTCAAGTAGGACATTTGTTCAAGTAGAACGATAAATTAACAATGAACACATTACTTAGGCAGATTCTGAAACACGAGAACGGTTTAAATAATCCTTAAGGACATACCCAGTAATTGTTTGTCACTTAAATGTACCTTGCTCGTTCAAATTTTATGAATAAATATAAAATAAACCCATTTTACTTAAATTTGCTGTTTATGATCATTTTGAATTTGCTGTTTATGATCAGTTCACAATAGACGTTTCGAACATGGATCAGGTGTTCGTGTTCAATCCATACTCAGTTTTTTCATATTACGTACTTATTACAAAATTATACTGTTGAAAAAAAAAAAACTTTAACGAAATTATTCTTATAATTGTCAAGACTAATTTTAATATACTAACGAATGTTAATATTCTTATACGTATATGTTATTTGGCATTTATAATCTAACGATAAACACCATGTCAACATTTGAATTTTGTCGGGCAGTGTAATTATATCTATAATATTTTTACTTGATGCTTCCTACAACGAATCTTTTTTTTTATAAGTGGGGAAGATGTTTGTCAGAAATATTTATTATATTTGTCGCATATTATTTTGTATATATTTATTTACAGGTAATGCAGGATTTTATGAAATAGGAATAATGAGTACACCATTAGCTCTTAAATACTCAGTACTGGGTTGGAATCATCCTGGCTTTGAAGGGAGCACAGGAAAACCATTTCCCGACCAAGACAAACATGCTATTGAAGGTGTCGTTCAATTTGCAATCAATAAACTTAATTTTCCTGTAGAAAATATAATTTTGTATGGTTGGAGCATTGGCGGCTTTAGTACATTGTGGGCTGCATCTTGTTATCCAAACGTAAAGGGAGTTGTATGTGCAAATAAGTAATTTAAACATTTTTATCATATTAATCTCAATTTTATTAAAGATTTTAGATGCTACATTCGATGATCTTTTGTACTTGGCTCAACCACGAATGCCTGCTAGTGTAGCTGGAATTGTTAAAATAGCTATTCGTGAATATTGTAATTTAAACAATTCCGAAATGATTCCTGATTATAATGGTCCAATATTGATTATAAGGCGCTCGGAAGATGAAATAATTGCAGAGTAAGTTTTTATCTATACAGCATGTACATTGAAGTTCAGTGGGTGTTTAGAATGAACGCAGATCAAAAATACACTAATACAGCTTTCTAATTTAGCTAATACAGCTTATATACTGTGGTCAGTTGTTACCTAAATAACACATTCTATTGATGCAGCAAAATAATTAGTTATACTATATGGTAGATAAAAAGAGTATTCTCATTGCTACTACTTCTACGATTGTGGTTGAAAGTAAGTTAGGAAGCTCTGGTGAATCTATTCTACTCGTTATTTATTGATGCATGTAAGTTATATCAGCAATCTGTCTACGTTCGCCAAGAGACTTTAAATTTAGAAGTTTCAGCCGATCTTCGTATATAAAATAAACTGAATATATAATAAACGTAGGCCGAGCTCTCGTATATAGTAATAAAAACTAAATAAAAACAATAAGGGTATTATTCATTTCACTACGTATCGCCTGCGTATGTGCGTATTTCGTAACAGTTGTACAGAACAAAGCTTATAATAGTTACGAGTAAATACGAAGTGAAATGTATTCCCTTAATTTTTTTCAGAGTAATATTTTCGATTTTTAAATAAATACAGTATGTAGTAAAATTGATGAACAGATGTAATATTTTACGTATAAAGGTCCATTCATATCAGACAGCACGTTGCGTATCATGCACGTAGCGTATCATGCACGACAAATATTCTTCAGTACATTTTATATGAGAGTGTTCATATCATGCAGTTTGGGTCCGTTCATGTACGTAGCGTATCATGCAAAATATTTTTGCAGGAGCCTGCCGCATGCATTGTTGTAGAAATATAAAATTTTTACAGCTTTTTCTGGTTTTTATTACAAAATTTTGAGATTGTAGTGATATTGTAGTATTTTTTAATTATATATTTTAACAAGACTACCCATTTTTTTAACGTCAAAAATTTAAATCAAATTTAAATTTTTAGCTTTAAAAATTGTGGCCTTATTCTTTAATATCTTGTGTAGGGATGCTGCACAAGAAATACCAGTAGCATAATAGGTTGCATATTAATTTCTACTAGAAACAATAATCTCCGAGTTGCTGCGACTTGTGACATTTGTAACGAGACGCTAATTCGTAATAAATCGTTGTTTATTAAGATTTTCGAGCTTTTTGTGCTTCTTGTGCAGTGCTGCTCCACTTGTGGGCATGCCCAACACTTTCTGCTGGCTCACAGGAAATCCTTGCGAAGTTCAACTTTTTCTTATGAAACGAAATGAGTCAACAATAGATTATCCAAAATTCCACTCGCTTTAATTAATTTGTTTTGCAATATTTTACAGTTCAATAATACCCACTAATCTGGGACGCAAAACGCACAGTGATTGACGAAATCAATCGTACCAAGTAGCGTTCGTTGATACCGAAGCGTTCGACTAGTCGCGCACATAGTCCCAGATCAAGTTCTGGCCGACGCGGTTCTGTGCAATGTACTGCAGAGAAGTAGTATTGGCCACGCACGTAGCTCTCGTTCCAGGTCAGATTGATATAGCGCTGCAGGTTCCATGGCTCCAGCCATCAGCTTGATCTTTTCCGCGTAGACGTTGACACGTATATCGAGATCTGGGGGAGTTTCTGGCTTTGTTAGCCAAACGTTAAAACGCTGCTTTCTGGAAAGCTGCCTGGTGCCCATTACCGATGTTAAATCGCGCGAGAAACTATTCGTCAACACGATTTGAATACGTTATTATTTTAATTAATGAATTGTTTATTTATTAACAATTGTTATTCTAAATTATGTTTGTATTTAATTATTTTGACAATACATGAAAGAGTTGCCGGTTTATAATAAAAGTATATTTTACAACGCTAATTGTTTTGCATGATGCTGATATGAACGCCTTTGCATGAACGTGCATGATACGCTACGTGCATGATACGCAACGTGCTGTCTGATATGAATGGACCTTAAATGAAAACAAAATGTAGTTCTATCAATACGAATGTATTCACATTTTGTTGTAATGCAGTAAAATTGTGTAGTTATTTGCCATATAAAAATCTTTTTCACAAACATCAATGTAGTCACATCTCAATGAGAGTCATTTTTCTTGTTAGATTAATGGTGAACATAATCTCAAATTCGTATTCTGGCAAAAAAAAAAACTCTCAAGAAATACCCCACACTGTGGGGAAGAGAGTTTCACGTTATATTTTGAAGTTTTTCATCTGAATTAATTGAAAATAAAAGTAAACAAACAAATTCAATATATTATAATTTCTTTTTTGTGCTGTTTTTAAAACATATGCAAATAATAAATGTATTAAAATAGTTTAAATAGTACTAATTAATTATTTTTAATTCGTGAAATGCAGATTTAATGTAATAAAAGTGTTTTGGGAGTTAACGCAGCATCGTTTCATCGTATCAGGTGCAGCATTAAGTATTGTACTTTTGACTGCCGATTGTGTTTTTGTAATTATTTATTATGTGGGAGCCTCTAATTGAACTACATTTACTAATTTAATAGACGAGACGTTTATATGTTGTTTATATGTGGTGATCTGCTCATGTAGTGCCTCACAAGTTCCCAATTGTTGTGAGACTCTCAGCGGCTCAATTTGAGATTCACCAACATTTTTGAGAGTTTTTCGAAGTAATTTTAATATTGGCATTTTATGTGGAGCGCTAGGAGATTTTTCTCATGAAAGTAAAAAAATAAATATTTTATTTCAACTCGGTTTTTCTACAAATTTATTATTTTATTTATCTTTTTTTTATTATTTCAATATATTACACCATGATACACAACGGTGAATACTTTTTAACAACTCTCTGAATGAAAATTTTGTAAAATAAATACATAAAATAGTATTCTTTAAAAACTAGAAGTAGTTTTTTATAATAAAATTGTATTTTGAGAATTTTGAGAGCACCACAAGAAATAATCCGCACGATAAACGGTAAGTGCGAGATAAAAATTGTGTATTAACAAATTGTTTAGTACACCATGGTACAATCAAATAATAAAAAAAGATAAATAAAATAATAGATACAAATTTCGAGAAAAACAGAGTTTTATGAAAAAAAGTTGAAATAAAATATTTATTTTCTCCTCTGCGTTGGATAGAACGATTACAGAGCTACGATCGATCATCATAAAGGAGGGCATCATGGAAATGTAGATCCCATATCACGGCGACCGTTTAAACTAGCACATGGAGCAGAAGGAAAGGCAGACATACTTGACATTCGCTTGCTGAATGGTTTACCTGAAGAAAAATGGACTCCGGAACAAATACAAATTGATCAAAGGAGTGATCCCGATCTCACAAAAACGTGATGTTCGAGGAACAGAGAAAAAAACCATTATGGGAGAGATAGCTGCCGACACCCCAATAACTAAAGCTTACTGGGCACAGTGGCAGAGCTGAAAGCTACAAAATGGTTTCTTAAGTCAAAAATAAAAAATATATTAGAGGAATACCATGGTGGATCCAGTGGAGGTCATATGCGCGTAAATAAAACGATCGAGAAGGCAAAAAAACGTTTTTATTGGGTTGGATGTCAAGAGTCAGTAGCCGATTGGATTCGTAGTTATCTGCAATGTGTACCAGCAAAAGGAACAACTGTTAGAAGTCGCGGAAGGATGCATCAGCACAACGATGCTAGTTCTTAGCATCTGATGTCCGCATTATGTAGAAACATGATGGGAAAAATCGGGGTAATCTGGGTAATCTCCAGTGCATAAAGTAAAAAGTCGATTAGGCCATTTTGTCAATGTGTTTGTGAGCATGCACTTTTCTTTGGTAGTGTGCGAACTATCGATGACTATCGGTTAGCGATTTTTTGCTGGGACACTACCAAAGAAATGAACATGTTTATCTATATATATAAAATTCATTTTCAGTTTGCTCGTTTGTACTATAGAGTGACCCAGGAGAAGGTCGGTATATAGTTTTCGTTAACCACGTCCACTTTTACGCCCATTTTTATTTTTGGTGTATAATTGAGATTCATAGCAAAACTACTGAAAATTTGCATTACTATGATATAAAGTACATTGAGTATCCTAAATTATAAATAAACCAGATTGGACAAAGGGGAGTGGCACCTCCCATAGAACCCAAAAATTCATTACGCCATATCTCAGCCCTAATGATATTGATTTCAACTAAACTTTAAAATTGGATGTTACTCATCTTACTTAATCTCACAACACCAAAACTCACCACACTAAAACTCACCACACTAAATTCATCACACTAAAACTCACCACACTAAAACTTCTACTGGAAAAACACTACAGGGAAGAATTGTACGGGCACGAGACGTGCATGGGTCCAGCTACTATTCAAATAAATGATAAAAAATACTTTTTTTATTTGTATTTTTTACTTTTCGTTCAAATATCCAATTTTTATCTTTTATCTTTTTATTTGACGAGACAAATAAATTATTTGTTAAATAAAATAAATTTATTTGAAACGTAAAATGAAGCAATAAATAAAAACAAAATGGGCTACCGCTATTTTTTTGTTTTTTTTTGCACTGGTGATCTTAAAGTTTTAATGATGCATCTCAAGTAACATTGCACTCCAACTTTCCTCGAAACTTTGAAGTGAAATGGCCTGTTGCTTATAACTCATCCAGATGAATACTAAAATGTACTCAAAAAAACTTTTTCAAGTGTTGATTAGGTGGTCAATTTACATTATAAAATGAAAGTTAAATGCATTAAAAATTAAAATTTGATGCAGAAAAAATATGTAGTATTTTTCTCAAAATTTGATAAAAACGTAGGTTGGGTCACTTAAGATACGTAGGTTGGCCCACCCACTTTCTCATTATTAGAAGCACCCACAAAGATTTTTCTAGCATATAATTGCTCAAACGCAAGTTTAATAGTGATTTTTTTAATATAGGGTGTGAGATCGAAACATTTTTGGTTAATTTTGAATGATTTTTCAATTTGGGGTTTTCGGTTCACATTTACGTATAAAATATCAAAATGAATAATCATCACTATTTCATGCAAATTATTTTAAATGAATACAGATTGGTTGAAAACGATAATATAATTAAAATAATTAATTTTCGTTCTTTTTTAAAAGTTTTTTAACGATTTTTCGTGGTTGCCCACCCTACGGACCAATTTTTTTTTTTTGCATTTTTCTATTCTTCAGAAAGTAGGCTGTATTTTTTTTAATATTTATGTAACAATATGTTTCTTCTATAAAAGATAGCCCATTAAAAGCACTTTATTGGTATATATTATTCCACCAACTTGTTTGCACACAAAATGTAATAGACAAAATACAAAACTATGTCCCACCTACGAAACTTTCCCCTACAACTTTAAATTTCCGTCTAACGCCTGCAGTAGTCTGAATCCGATAAACTACATCATTAATTCTTTTAATAACATTATAAGGTCCCTCTCAGTGTGTTTGCAGTTTAGGGAATAAGCCTTTCTTTCTTTGTTGGTTATAGAGCAAAACGACTTCACCTTCAGCAAATCCCTCGGAATTCGTCCGCAAGTCGTATCTGGTCTTCATTTTATCACTCGCAATTTGTGTACGCTGCTTACAAACTGATGCACTTCGTTCTTTTTTTCACTTTTTCTGGAAACAAAATCGTGAATAGCAATCCCAAATCTGTTCCAAAAACAATTCTTGCAGGCGAAGCTATTGTGGTGTCATGAATTTCCCGTTCGATAAGCCATGAGAAATAGTGGTATGTGTGTATCCCAATCTTCTTAATTTTTATCAACCCATTTTCTGAGATACTCTTCCAAAGTCCGATTAACAGCCTTATGCTGTAAGTCGTCGATCGACGAAAATCGTCCAGAATTTGTCTGATTTTCGCGTGAGAAAGTTTTTTGTATGCTGTATAGCACATCGTCTCACAATGTGACGACACAACGTAAGCAATCAAATTGTGCGTATGCTGTATGTCGCCAACGAACGTTTTCGACGTCAAAAACAACGATAGCTTCCTAGCTATCGTCTGTAATTATTCGTGGTCCAAAAATAAAATTAAAAATTGTCCCGCCATCTTAAATGGTTTTAAAGTGACGAAACAAAATTGTTTTTGCAATTTGATCCCCACAAAAATCAATAACTGACCGACGCAACTCGTTTCAACAAGTACTTTTTTGGATAATGCTAAAAATACACCAAGAATAAAAAATAAAAAGACAGTACTCTGCGCAAATATGATCTATGTGTGATCGAAAAAAAAAATTACCATGAGGTCTCATGGTTTCCTCAAAAAAAAAAAAACTGTTTCGATCGATATTCAGTTCTCTATTTTTAGGCGTTAACACGCATACAATTTTATTACGTATGTGAGTGAAAACCTGACGAAATGTGTCACTCATGAAATTATACAGCATAAGTCTGTTAATCTTTCCACCATACCACCAGATTGCGGGTGCAAAGTATGTTGAGGACTTTGCATACTTCCTAAATACTGCAGATTTCTTCCTTGATCTGAATGCAATTCCAACGGTACTCCAAATCGGCTTACCCAATTGTTAACTAATGCATCCGAAACTATTGTGGCTTCTTGCTTAAACATAGGATACACTTTAGGCCCTTTGCTAAAGTAGTCAATGACGACAAGAATAACCATATTACCCGAATCACTGATTGGAAACGGCCCGGCTACATCCATGGCAATATGTTCAAATGGTGCATATTTTCGAGATGGCCCAACTTACGGACCATTTTTTTTTTGCATTTTTTTTATTCTTCAGAAAGTAGGCTGTATTTTTTTTAATTTTTATGTAACAATATGTATGCGTGCATTTCAATCCATTTTAATCAAATATATCATATACAAATTTAAAAAAATAATATTCCGAAAAATTTAAAACATTTTTTCGAAATTTTGTCAGCAAAAACATTTCGAACTTATATTTACAAAAAAATAAGTGCAATAACTTTGGACACAGATTTTTTGCCAATTATCCGTAGGCCAAGGTTAATATTTTATGTTCTGATAAAGTTTGCATCTGCAACATACCGAAATCGTGCGATAACTTCCGATATAAAGTACAAAAAACGGCAATTTTTCCAAATTTGACTCGACGTATAGGGAAAATTCTGAGTACGCAGCAAGAATCAGGGGACCGAAATCAACAAGAAATGGTAGGTTGCATTACAGTTTAAAATCATTGTAGAACAGTGTAATTAGTGTACCAACGGAATTTTACTTTCTACACGCAATTTTATAGTGTAAAATATTATTATTATTATACTAAATTCACTACAAAAACGATTGTAGTTCATTTACAAAAATATATCAAATATTTATGTATGGTGTAGATCATAATTATTTATCACTAGACCTTATATATATTAGGAAATATCATAAGAAATATTAATGATAACCGCAATTTTATTATTATTCATTGCAGGGAAAATCAAATTAATACAAATCGTGGAAATTACCTTCTTCTAACCTTACTTAAACATCGTTATCCCAATATTTTCAAAACAGCACAGATGACACGGATTAAAAAAATATTATCAACAGCTTTAGAGAGCCGTTCTGACAATAGTAAGTGTACAAACATTGATTCTAATAGTACGTAACGTATTTCATTTAGCTTCTATTGACGATCGCTGTATGACCCGTCTTGTAACATTTGCTTCAGAGCAGGGAAAAGTTTTTCCAATGCAAATAGGATACAATGATACAGATGAAGAACGTTTTGAAATGGCTGAGTTTCTAGTAAGTAATTTAGAAAGTATTAATTTAATTCACACTATTAATTTTCGTTTCCACAGCTACGAAAACATTTTCGAGACTACAAATCCACGCATTGCACTCCATTGCCAGTAGAATTTTTTTCCATGCCCTGGGATATTTCTATTGAAAATTTTGTTTCTTAAGTCCGAAATCCTCTTTGAAAGCAAAATTAGTAAAATTAAAAATGTATGAGAATGCCTACTGTGGCGAGAATATAATATATAAAGAGGTGTACATATGCATGTCATGAAATTTAAATCAATATATTTAATTTGAATTATAACCATAAATTACATTTTTGTTGTTTTGTTAATTTTACTTTAATGGTCCCTGGAAATTTGTTGGCGTACTTAATTGTTTGCGGTTGCCTATCTACTACGGTTGGTTTTTTTGATGTACCTACGTCTATAACTGCTTTCGTCACCAGATGGAAGAAAGATGCAAAAAGTTCTATTGTATGTACAATGAAATATTTAATATTGAATGAAATATTAACTTGAAATTGATTAGCCAAACAGCAAAAATAATCCGCCCACCGAACAATGTGACGAAGATAAACTAATGGTTCAGTTGGCAAAGCTTTATATTACAAGCCCCGAAAGCATTATTATGCTTTTAAGTACTGACTCGCTTGGGGAGACATGCACGGAAATAGCAGTAATTATGCAACGTGTAAATTCCAATTTTGCATTTTGTATTCCTTTACCGCCGGAAAATTTATATAAAATGTTGTACAATGGTTTGCTTTATTTCAATTCTTACATTTGCATGCAAGCGTTAAATAACAAGAAAGTTGGTAAGAAAAATTATTTACTTGTATAAAACTAGAATGAATTATTCATTTGCAGATTTATTTCGATATATATACTGTTTAAAGGAATTACGAGAAGAATTTATTGAATGCGAAGGTCCTCCGGATTGGTTTGAGAAACATAACTCAGCGATTGTATGCCAGTAAATAAATCTAATAACATATAATCGACATTCTTAATAATTATAACTTATCATAGGTACTTCATTGAAATAATAGATTGTAACTACGTAAAGGCAGCAATGTTGTGTGGTTTAAAGCCAGCTAAATTACTCCGTACGTTTTCAGCAGATCTAATTAACACAGTTCTTTTGGTAGGTTACTTAAAAAGTAAATCATCTCATCTTACTGATTATTTCCTAGAGCAAATGCAAATCTTCGACTACACTGCCACACGTTAGCCATCCAATGACTGCGAGCGCAATTCAGAAAGATATTTTAAAAGTTAACTATATAATTATATTTTTAATAGTTTCATTATATCTACGCTAAAAATTTATAAACACTTAATTTGTATTAATTTTACGAATTCTTTTTAGATCCTCCAAATCCTGAAAATCCCATTATAGCCGACATATCATTCGACATTTCTCCAGTCAATGCATCGTCTGCCTTCCGCTTTAATTCTTTTCTTTTCTCCTTGCGATGTTCTTTATAACGATCCTCCTCTTCTTTGGCTTCGCGTAGACGTCTATCCAATTCATAGTCTTTCTGTTTTTCCTCCATTTTTTTTTTATTAGATTGAAACCTTTCTTTGACTTGATCAACAGTACTACGTTCTACCTTCATAGACATTCCCAAATTTCGTTGATGTTTCTTTCCATTAATATGGTCCAAAAAATTAATAGAATCCTTAACCACGCAATCACAAACATTGCAATAATAGCCTCCTGATTGAGACGTCGGAGTATTTTTATTGATGACGACACTTTTACCTAGTTTACTATCAAGATCAACTTTATATTCTCGTCGTTTTAAATTTTCGCGTTGTGTGGGTTCTAGAAACATTAAATCAAAATTAAAACTTAGTACACTATTGAATGTTCTTAAAGTTACCATCCTCTTTTTCGTCTCCTTTGGCAAGCGATCTTAAACGATCCTGTGCAAGCTTCTGATACTCTGATTTGTCCCATTTCCTTCTATGATCGTCCGGTCGCATTGACATTTTTATTTATGTTCTGTATGGTTTAAAAGTTAAATGGATAAAACTAGAGTAAATGAAAAAAAAAACTTTCTTCTGGCATTGGAATTGGTTTTTCTTTGAGTACCCAAAATGTTATATTCGATATTTAATAAAATATCGAATACATAATTTCGGTTGGTTCGCGGACTATTCATCGTAAACAATTCATCGTATGCCCAATTCATTGAATATACAATTTATTCAAGAATAATAGGATTGCGCATGTACACCCTGTATTGCTGGCGTCAAAAACTACCCAATAAACATTTTTGTAAAGGTTTGCGGACTCAAGATTTCTTAATAAGATTACTAATAAAAAATTCACAACCATTTCGTCAATGATTTCAAATCACTTACTTTATATTTGTTAATAAGCTTATTAACAAACGCAATTAAAAAACGAGTTGGGAAAGTTAGGTCACATGGGTAAGTTCGATCACATGGGGCGGATTTTTATAGTCGGTCGGGCCCGACTATGAAATACCCTACACCTTTGGTGGAGATATTAATGAGGAATATTTAATTGTATACCTTAATTTAAAATTTTTAATTATGCTCAACCTCCCCACCCTCAGAATATTATTCATATATCAGAAATTTACGTCTTATATCCCCATAAATTAAAAAATTTATATAAAGTATAAAAAACTAAAAAAATTGAAAAATATAATTGGGCGGACCACGCCTATATTTAAAATTTTGAAAGGCTGCTACTTCTTACATGGATAAACGGACTCGGGTGGTGATGCTGATCAAGAATATATATACTTTTCCATACCGGACACGCCTCCTAAGGGGCGTTACAATATATGCACAAAGTTAATATACCCTGTACCTCATAGGTGTAGGGTATAACAAGTGTTTGTAACGTAAAACGCCAAAAGAAATTAAATGTAAACATCGAAGAAAAGAAAGTTGTGTTTTGTGTGCAAATTTTGGTCATCATATTTGGAGAAAAACATATAAGTACGTATGCATAATAATTAGATAATGTCTTTAAAACGGAAGCAATCGATTAAAACGCAAAGCGTAGAAATTATTAGTTTAGGCTAAAGTTCACTTTACCAGCCGAAGTGAAATTTAACACGCTTTATTTTCGCAAAAAAAAAACAAAATTAAAAATAAGCACCGCTCGGATCCGTGGTGACCTTGAAAAATCAAAAAAGTACATATGGGTACTCAAATGAAAAGTAATTCCTTCACGATTCCAAATTTTTAAGATCCGCCAATCTTAGCGGCCCCTACCAAAGAGTATATATTTGATATAGAGATTCCTTCCGAGTTTGCTGGCGTCGCTGCCGAAAACATTGGTTATGTGGAAGTGGAATTTTACAGATGAAGTTAACAGCGGAAAACAGTGCACAAAACTGGAATTGTCCGCGGATAATTTGCAACCAAACTTACCAAGATATTTTGCAATCCAACGCCTTATAAATTTTAATTATTTTTCTTTCCAAAAATGTGGCAGAAAACATCAGAATATTGATTTGAAAATATGTCTGTTGACAACATTTTCGTTTCAATTTCCACATAACCAATGTTTGAATATATTTGACAAAAGTGGCAGCGAGACCACCTGTATGGATACTATATATCAAGTTATCAACTACAAAAATCCCTTCAAAAATTATCCAACATTATTACTACTATGTTTAATTACAACTTAATTACCAATTTTTATTTCAGCCAATCAGCACCAATCTTAAATTTATCTAAAGAGTTGCCTAATTCGCCTCATTCCATTGTCAATATTATATAATCGGTCATTTGCAAAAATAATACAAACAAAAATAATAAAAAATGTAAAATATAGAAATACATTTAAAAAAATAAAAAAGAAATATGCAAAAAAACTCTAAAAAAAAATATAAAAAAAGGATTACATTTTTTTAATAACGAAAAAAAAGAACAAAAAAAAAGTAAAATCTTAAAAATCTTAAGGTTATACATGCATATATACTTCAATTATTACATACAAGTGGCTCATTGAAATAACATAAATTTGTGTAGGGGCCGCTAGGAGTGACGGATCTTAAAATAATTACAGATTTGGAATCGTGAGGAAATTACTTTTCATTTGAGTACCCATATGTACCAGTTTTTAATTTTTCAAGGTCACCACGGGTCCGAGCGGCGCTTATCTTTAATTTTGTTATTTTTTTTTTGCAAAAATACAGGGGGTGGACATTTTTTTTTTTCGCTTCGGCCGGTAAAGTGAACTTCTGCCATTAATTTATTAATGTCCAAGAAATTTCGGGTAGATTCAGTGGGCAATGACGGTCAACATCACATATTTGATAGGTTGAAATGAAAATATATATACATCCAGGGAAAAAGTATATAGAAAATTATACTACGCTTCATATGTATTTACTATGCACAATAACATTTTATAATTCGTTATCGTTTGTAGTAAAATTACTACGAATTGATATGATCATTAATAGTTCATAGTAAATTGTGTGTCAAATCAATCGTCTTTCATCATTTATAAAAGTTGTTCAATAGCGGCGTTCTACTACGGGTAAGATGTCACAAATTAAATTCAACTTTTATATTTATTTGTACATGTTCTAGCTGATACGACAGCTTCCGCTGGTCGAAGCATCCAATGGATTACAGTTTGGATATCAGTGTCAAGAACCCGCGAAGCTGAAGCTGGGCGGCTGACTGGAGTCTACGGAAGCATCCTACTGCACAATGTTGAGCGCGATTGAGGCAGGCTGCGCACTGTGTTGGAGACGTTGGGATTGTGTGGCGGTTTATTTTATTTGACATTATCAACACTTATGGAAAATGTCCAAAAGCGGCGACCGACCGCGGGTAAGTTGTAACTAAATAAATTAAATTTTTAAATTTATTTTTTCATATTGTAGCAATTGTAGCAACACCTTCCTAAGATGCGTCAAAATTATTGGGTTTACTTCTGTCCGCTGCTGTCGGTTCTTGTTTCGAATCAGTGACGAGGAGCCTTGTTAGCTGGAGATCCATCCAGTGGCAAAGCCTGCGCAGCGGCATACAGAAGAACGGTCGTTGCATCAACTCGTCCCCAAGCCGTCGGCAGGTTGCGTACCTCGGAAATGTGTTGCAGACGCAGGAGTTGCGCGGCGGACAGTGCGGCGATGAAACTATTTCATTTGCGATTAGTGTGAATATTTGATTTGTTTTTGATTTAAAAACCATAAATAAATATAATAAATTGAAATGTTAATATTTCCATTCATTGGTTTACTGTAGTACACACATAGAAAATTATTACCGAATCCGACAATAATTTGAAAATAATTCATGTTAAAATGGATCCACAAATATTATTATCAAATTATTGTCGGATATAACAATCAAATTTTCAAACGAGTATTGAAAATAAAATATTTGATTTTAATAATTTTATTGTATGTTAATTTTTTCGCTTTGAATGACATTTTATATTCTAAATTAATAACATAAACAAAAACACAAATAACACACACTGATTTAAAATTTGAATCCATTTTTATTTGATAAATCTATACAAATCTACATCATTAGTCGCTTCGTCGACAGGTTAGTACGCGTCACGCTGCTGGTAGCTGGACTTTTCTACCGCACGTTGTCGCTGCCCTATGTCGTCGCTCATCGGAATCTAAGGCTGTCATAAGATTGGCTCTTTGGTCGACATTCTGCTCATTTTATTAGCACGTTATCTAAGTTTAGGGCACAATTGTGACGACTCAAGGGCAGGCTCCAGTTCGTCACCTCGAAAACAGCCTCTCACAATTCGGCAAAACTTTTATATGAGATGAATCGTTTCGGCTTGACGATCGCTCTATCATATAGTTTCGATGTAACCATGATGTGCTGCAGGCGACACGCGCGGCTGCCATCTTCTCACATTCGGCACCACGTAGTCAATTATGCAACTCGACATTCCAGATATGGTTGCCCAGAACAACGGCCTAATTATCGCCACACTCGATTCGGTTGATGTCGCGTGTGGCTTTCAGACGCGTCACGCTGATTTAGTCTATTATATAAATAACATACTGATTTGGGTGCAGAAGATTCGCGCGACGTTAACGAATATTTTTGAAAACAGACAACATCAATTTTTAAAATATAAATAATAATTTTATACGTCAAACTTATTCTACAATATTATTAATACTATTATTTTCAAACTAAAAATAATATTGTCGTTTGTTGCTTTCAAGAACTTGATAATATTTATTTTCAAAATTCGACAATTATTTTCTATGTGTAGAAACTCCGGCATTGTATTTCTTAAAAAATTCAAAAAAATTTTGATTTGTATACAGACTAACGAAGAACACAATCAAATATTAAAAAAAGATAAACAAAATAACAGATTTTGAGAAAAACTTAGTTTTATAAAAAAAAGTTGAAATTAAATTTTTATTTTTTTACTTTGATGAGAAAAATCTCCTAGATCACCACATAAAATGCAAATATTTAAATTTTCCTAGAAACTATGATCGATTATCTTTAAAATGAATGCAATATTTTTGCACTGGGCAACACACATAGAAAATTATTGTCGAATCCGACAACCCAATAAACCAAAAGGCACGTAAACGTGCCGTATACGTTCCGTATTTCCGGGCATAAACACCGATTACGGCAGCCGTTTACGGAACGTAAAGCAACACGTTTTACATATGAAATAAAATTTAAAATACGGCCCATTTCGGAAATGGCCCATATTTACGGCAATAAAAAGTGAATGAGTGAAAGTATTAACGGGCCATTATCTGCGCATAACTGCGTAAACGGAACTTCTTTACGGTACTTTAAAGCAATGAATGAGCGTAAAAGGCACGTAAATACGGCCCATAAATGGAACGTATAAAAGGAACGTAAAGGGAACATAAATACGGCACATAAACGGGTCGTATAAAAGGCACGTAAAAGGAACATAAATACGGCATGAAAGCGGAACGTAAATACAGTGCCGTATGTAAAATCAAAATTTTATAATTGTAAAAAAATACATTATCTGCGCATAACTGAACGTATGTTTTCAGCATTCTTTAAATTCCACCTTTTGCCATTCATTAACATGTTGCAACTAGAAAATTTCATATATCAATTATTATTTATATTTTTATTACTTCGAATGAAAAATATTTTTCAATCATGAAGAATAAAAAAACCCAAGCATTATAGTCATAAAAATATTTCTTTAAATTAAGTAAAGCTGTAAAGTTACCGTATTTTACACGTAAAAATTGCTGTGCGTAGCTGGACAGCTACCGTATTTACGGTAGCTGTCGTTTCTGAGCCGTAATTACGTGCACGTAACGTTGCCATAATTCGCACGTAAAAATGTTTTTTTGTATTTTCAATCGAATTTACGGTAACAGGCGTTTTTGTACCGTAATTACGTGGCCGGAACGGTGCCGGTTTTTGTACGTAGAAATTGATATCCGTATCTACTACCGTATTTACGGCTAGACCTGTATTTAACACGTAATATTGTGTCGTAATGTCAGCGCAATAACGGGCATACACGTTCTCACAACCGTTTTTACGTTTCAGTCCGTATCTGTGTTTATTGGGAATAATTCAAAAATATTTCATGTTAAAATGGATCCACAAATAATATTTTCAATTTATTGTCGGATCCAACTATGAAATTATCGAACAAAGTTTGAAAATAAAATGTTCGTTTTTGAAAATTGTATTGTTGGTTCATATGACACAAAATATGTCAATGATAATAATATAATCGAACTTAAATTTGAACAATAATATTATGAAATGTTTCTATACCAATTCACACAATAAAAGGCAGACTTAAAATTTAAAAAATGTATTTTTATGATAGAGGAAATTCATTTCCTATTGTAGTTATAGTTGATGGGCTTGATGATGTTGCTGGTACCACAAAATTACGCCACGGGCCGCAATAGTTGTTGTTAATACGCATTCTATAGATAGGGACTTCTATAGACTTGGCCATGTCGTATTAATTTACCAGAGACATTTCTTTGATGTCGACACAACGACCGACTGCAACCAACATACCGACTGCAACCAACACTGCAATAACATATCTTCTTGGCCTTTGCCATGCACGAATTGCATCCCAATTTTTCCAAATCAAAATCGTCGTGGTTTTTTTGATAGACGACTTGTTCCTAGACAGGAATTCTATGCGGACAGTGGCCAAACGACGTAGACAGCTGCCATATACTCGATTGCGGGCGGCATAGTCGCAGGAAATATCACGATCTGTGTAGAAAGAAAAGTGCGTTTAATTAAAAGTAACTAACATTCAAAAACCACTCACCTGTATTTATTCTTTGAGTAAAAATACATCATAGTCCGTGCGCACCATCTTATGCTACAGAACTACTGAATTGAAAAAACGAATGCAAATTTAAATTGAAAAGTCAAAACAATAGTTTATTTGACAAATATATTTGAACGCCAAAACAAAAAAATTAATAATATTATTTTCAAAAACAAAAATAATATTATTGTTTTGCATTTCGATAAATTGATAATATTTATTTTCAAATTTCAACAATAATTTTATATGTGTGTAAAAATGTTATTAAACATAGTAAATTCATATGTAGAAGATAGTAAAAAATCATTATTGTACATAGTAAATTAAAATGAAACATAGTAAATTTATGATATTTGACAATTTGAAAAATTTTCTATGAAAAAATATATATAAACATTATATATATATATATATATATATATATATATATATATATATATATATATATTGTGCAAGCAATCAACATTAATTATTGAGACGCAAGACAATTCAGCGCACTAAGCATGTGTGAGAAAGAGATGGAAGATCAGCGCATTAAAACACATGAGTGCGAATGAGATACCAATAGCATGCGTATCGAGTAGAAGGTTCTCGAAACAAGTCGAAGCTTGTCGAAACGTGTCGAACTGATGCATGCAGTATATAAGTTGTGATTTAATAGTGAACTAGTGCGTCTCGTGAGTTAACATTGTAAAGATAAATTGTATTAATTCAGCAGTTGATATAAGTGATTATTCTTTAAGTTGGTCTTTAAATGAATAAAGTTAATTAATACTAGTTGGAATAATACTAGTTAAAACCAATTATAAGTGCGTTTTTATTTTATACACAATCCAGCGATACGAACTCGTAGAACAGTTTTCCGTAGACTGAATTTTCGTAACATTGGTGTCAGAAGTGGGATTGTGATACAAAATGGTTAAATTCGAACAACTTAAAGTCGATCAGCTAAAGAAGGAGCTGGCGATTCATAATCTTCCAACTGTAGGTACGAAAGTAGAGCTACAAAAGCGTCTAATGGAAGAATTAGAGAACCAAGGCATTGACCTCGCAGAGCACGAGTTTGAAGTGGAAGCTGCAACAGCGTCATCGAAAAATGTGGACACGGAGCAAAAAGTACATTCCCAAAGTATTGATATGAGCCAGTTGCTCGGAGCTATACTACAACAGTTTCTAGAAAATTCGAACCGGATTGGAGAAAAACTTAAAACAGAACTTCAAGAAAATTCCAATCAACTTAAAACAGAACTAGATCAAAAATTTCTAGAAAATTCAAAACAATTTCAAGAAAATTCTAATCAGCTCAAATTAGACATGAAGCAAGAACTTCTAGAAAATTCCAACAAAATGGAACAGAAACTTCAAGAAAATTCGAAACAGCAACTGCAAACTGAAATTAAGCAGCAGATGCAGGAGCATTCTAAGCAGCTTTTGGAAGTTTCTAATACACTCCATGGCAAAGTAAACGAACTTGAGGCACATGTAAATGACATTTTAGTGGACATTGATGACAAATTTGAAAAGTTGGAAAATGGTTTCGACAAAAAGCTACAAAAAATACAAGAAGATGTCAGTTTACTACAGATAAGTGGACCTACACAGCATGTTGTTACTGGTACGAGGCTAAAATCGCTGATTTACAATGGAACCACAGCGTTCACGGACGTCGAGAGGCTTGCGCATTTGTCGTATACAGATTCAACGAGTGATTTCATAGAAAAGTGCAAGATCGAAGCCTTCGTTGACGGCATACGTGATCCGGAACCAAGACGTGCCTCAGTGACAATGCCGAAAGTGACATTTACGGAAACTGTAACCACAGCGCTAACGCAGGAGACAGCAACTACGTTGTGCCGCCCAGCGCCAAAGGTACGTAAACTAGATGTGGAGAATGAAGACCTACTTCAGGTAATTTGCCAGTTGTTAAAAAGTGGAGCTAAACCAGATTACATTGCTGACAACCGAGACACCCAATTTAAAGGTAAATGCTACAACTGTGATACATATGGGCATATGGCACGTGATTGTCGTAAAAAACGCAAGCGCTCAATGAATCCATTTGCAAATGAACCCCGACATGAAGAAACCCAGGATCAGTTCTGCGGGGCACGATCTGACTCCCATAACCGATTGCCCCAAAATCTCCATTTCACAAATTGCTTGAAAGCCAAATAGCTTAACTGTCGAAGGACTCATTGATTGTACAGCATGTATGGTAACATTGGATACGGGAGCTTCACACTCAATAATAAGAAGTAACCTGGTTAAGGACGAAGTAGAGCCGCTTATAGGAATAAGATTGCAGACAGCTACAGGTGAAGAAGCCCCTATCAGAGGAAAGATTACCAAGAAAATCACGATTGGTACTACGACAGTTAAGCATGATTTTATTGTGGCAGAAATAGTAGACGAAATAATACTTGGCATGGACTTCATGATAAAGAACGGTTTCACACTTGATTTAACAAGAAAAATTTTGAATTATGCCAACACGGAGATATAACTAAATATTGATTGTGACCAGAGCCCTAAAATGAAACAAGTTATTGCTTATAAAAATAGAAAAATACCACCTAATTCAGGATAAGCAAGTTGTGGGTTATTGAAGCAAACGAAGAGCTATATAAAAGTAACATAGTGGTAGGAAGAACACTTGTTGAGGCGGAGAAAGATAGAATTGTACCTCAAGAATAATAGAAACAAAGATTGCGCAGAACGTTGTTCAAAACTTGAATCTCCTGCGCATGTACGTAGAAGTTTTTTGACAACTGTAATTTTTTCATTGTGTCAGAATGTTGTTGTAAAAAAAAAAAAACAAAACATTTCAATTATTTTTGAAAAAATTGCGTGTGATTAATAGATATGTGTGAAAACTGCACTGAATCGGCCATCAAAACTAAAAGATAAGAAACCACCATCGAAGTCCTCTAAAAACAAAAGAATTCAACAACATTTGTGTAGCTCCGGTCAGGATAACAAATATATATTTTAGATTTTAAATTTAAATTAACTGCTATCCACCCAAACCCATGTACAGCAATGTCTTGATCAGCACGAGAGTTGATACCCCCACTAAGGAAACTTCCGGAAGTCTGCTTCCCACCAATTGTTTTGGGCAAAAAAGTAAATAAAAAAAATTTCAATGAAATAAATATTTGTATTTATTGAAATGTCTATATTTAAATTTCCTTTACTTGACATTCCATACTTTTTTACGTCAGCAATACAGGGTGTACATGCGCAATGCGTAATCTTATTATTCTATTATTCTTGATTGTACCTATAAGAGTTCTCAACATGGAAAACTCGTCCAAATTAATTAAAAAGGGAACAGTGATAGGCCAGTGTCAAGAGGCATCAGTGATTATGAATTGTGAGTCAAATCCATCAAGGGACTACGGCACATCGCAAATAAACAAACAATCTACTCACAGATTTATAAATGAGTGGACGAAGGATTTGGCTGCCAAAGACAAGAGTCAAGTGCAACAGCTAATTGACAAATATCGGTGTATATTTGTTGAAAAGGGCCAAAAGGACGGCAGAACTGCCATTGTAAAACATCGAATATACACTGGTGATTCTAACCCAATTCGTCAAGCACCAAGAAGGGTACCATTTGCGAAAAGAGACGAAGTATCACATTTGGTTGAAGAAATGCACACAAATGGCGTGGCGGAACCATCTGAGAGTTCATGGAGTTCACCAGTAGTATTGGTGAAAAAGAAGGACGTTGATTACCGAAAACTTAATGATGTCACCAAGAAAGATAGTTATCCACTGCCCAGAATCGATGACACCTTGGATACACTATCTAATGCTAAGTGGTTTTCAACGTTGGACTTGCAAAGCGGTTACTGGCATGTAGAAATCGATAAGAACGATCGAGAGAAGACTGCATTCAGTACTGGCGATGGACTATGGCAATTTCTGGTAATGCCATTTGGACCCTGCAATGCCCCAGCAACATTCGAGCGGTTAATGGAGCACGTATTAAAAGGTTTACACTGGAAAACATGCCTGGTATACCTAGATGACATAATTGTTATGGGCAAGGATTTCAGCGAACATCTAAGAAATCTAGAAGAAGTTTTTCTTCGATTGGAAACTGTGGGTCTGAAACTTAGCCCAAAGAAATGCTCACTTTTCAAGAAAGAAGTCAAGTATCTGTGTCATCGAGTTACCACAAAAGGTGTGCATACCGACGAGGATAATATAGTTGCGGTAAAGGAGTGGTCCAGACCATAGAACCTACATGACCTACGAAGTTTCTTGGGGCTATGTTCATACTACAGGTGATTTGTTCCGGGTTTTGCCAATGTTGCAAGTAGTCTTCACGAGTTAACAAGAAAGAACCGAGCTTTTCAATGGGCCGATGATCAAGAAAAAGTGATCGCATACTACAGTAAAACATTGTCCAAGCCCGAGCGAAATTACTGTGTCACCACGAGGGAGCTGCTTGCTGTAATTGAAAGTGTGAAAAATTTCCATAAGTATCTGTACGGACAACAGTTTCACTTGAGAACCGATCACGCTGCACTACGATGGTTACTTCAGTTCAAAGACCCAGAAGGCCAAATTGCGCGTTGGATAGAGCGATTACAGAGCTACGATTTCACCATCGAACATCGCAAAGGAGGTCATCATGGAAATGCAGATGCTCTGTTCCGACGACCGTGTAAACTTGAATGCAGACATTGTTTAAGAGCAGAAGTCGCGGCAGGATGCATCAGTACAACGTGGGAGCACCATTCGAACGTATCGCCATGGATGTCGACGGACCATTTCCAATCAGTGATACGGGTAATAAGTATGTGCTTGTCGTCATTGACTACTTCAGCAAGTCGCCTAAAGTGTATCCGATGCCAAATGAAGAAGCCACAACAGTTGCAGATGCGTTAGTTAACAACTGGGTAAGCTGTTTTGGAGTACCGTTGGAATTGCATTCAGATGAAGGAAGAAATTTTTAGTCTGCTGTATTTAAAGAAGTATGCAAAGTCCTCAACATACACAAAACACAAACAACGCCATTGCACCCGCAATCTGATGGCATGGTGGAGAGATTCAATCGGACTTTGGAAGAGTATCTCAGAAAAGTGGTTGATAAAAATCAAAAAGACTGGGATACACACATACCATTATTCCTCATGGCGTATCGGTTCATGATACCACAGCAGCTTCACCATCTAAAATTGTTTTTGGAACAGACTTAAGATTACCTGCGGATTTAAAGTTTGGTGCGAGTCCTTCAGCTGGAATTCCTATTCACGATTATGTTTCCATGAAAAGTGAAGAAATGAAAGAAGTGCATCAGTTTTTAAGGCAGCGTACACAATTTGCAGCGTACACAATTTGCGAGATTACGTCCGACATTGCTTTGAATGTCTGTTCTAAAAGTCTGACCAAAATGTGTCTTCAGCTTTGCTTCGCTCGTTTCTGATTGGATGATTTATAATTTTTTCCGTTTTTGCTTTCTCTGTTTTGTACGTAATTTTTCTCAGACATTCTTCAGAAAAATAAGTGAGATGTCTATGTCGCGTTAAGTCTGATACAGCACCAATTTAGTTCGTAAATCTGAATAAGTGTCGCACACTTTTGTCATGGATGTCTTACCTTTTGATCGTAAATACGTCGTAATTACGAACGAACGCAGCAGTGGGTAAATTTAGACATTTCATAAATTACAAATATTTATTTCATTGAAATTTTGTTTTTGAAAACATTTTTGGCAAAAAAATTGGCTTCCGGCAGTTTCCTCAGTGGATGGAAAAATTAAAATTGTCAAAAAATTTCTAAGAAAACAAGATGTTTATGAAAGTCTTGCTGCAACTATCCTTTTAAATTTACGCCTTGAAGCAAATATTTAAACATCCCATAAGTTTCAATAAAGTTGCAGCAAAACTATTAATATTTTTTAAATTTGACGTATATGCAGATAGTTACGAGATGTTTGCCACAACAGCAATGGAAATTGAGATATTTACAGTTGACTGAAAGCAAACAATCAGAGTCCTTGGACATTTGCAGCAAAACTTTTAAAGTGTTTTGACATTTGACTAACATAAAATAGGAAAATGGCGTACTTTTTTCTTAGCCTCGATTTATCCATAACAATGAAGTAAATAAAATGGTGTAAAAAAGTGCCAACTCAAATATTACATTTTAAAGGTAAAAGTGAAAATAAAATATCCTGTGATTTAAATTATCAACATGTGATGGAAAATATTTCATTTCAGAGTTTACTTTGATGACAGCATCGCCGGTCGGACTTGGTTCTTCTGCGAAGAAATTTCAAGTCGTTGTACAATTTTACCTTCAAAGGTTTTATAATGGCGATGGCGATGTATAAACAGTATACTATTTTAATTCAATAATAATTAAAAATATATTTAATTAATTTTGTTTCAATTCAATAAAAATTACTCCGCGAATTCTAATGGAGTACCTTTTCCAAATTTTCATCAACTATCTTCCTATTTATAAGATGTTTAATTGATGGTTGCTATACATAATCATAAATTTGAAAGATGGTTGCTAGCAATATTTATGGTATTTGACGGATGTTTAAGAGATGGTTGTCTCAAATACGATCTAAACAATTTGTAAATAACTTGATATTTAGGGCTGTGATATTTCTGGTAATCATCTTTGTTTTCTTAGTGTACGTACATGCGCAGAAGATTCAAGTTTTGAACAACGTCCCACGTTCGTTCGTAATTACGACGTCTCTACGATCAAAACGTAAGACATCCCTGACAAAAGTGTGCGACACTTGTTCAGACTTACGAACTAAATAGGTGCTGTAACGGACTTAACGCGACATAGACATCTCACCTATTTTTCTGAAGTATGTCTGAGAGAAATAACGTACAAAACAGAGAGAGCAAAAACGCAAAATATTCAAAAATCAACCAATCAGAAACGAGGTGAAGCAAAGCTGATGACACATTTTGGTCAGACATTTAGAACAGACATTCAAAGCAATGTCGGAAAATTGATGACAAATAAAACAAATGAAATTTTAGTGTTTTGTTTTGTTTATTACAGTGTTTTAGAAAACGGAACAAGTACAATTGTTTTTTTACATGTAAAATTAAATATTTGTGAACAAATAATAACTTAAATTATTTGAACAATTATAAAAAAAAAACAAAATTAGGAAAACAACTAATATAATTTAAAAAAAAAACTACAATCGTTAGTTTGTATTGCTAAATAACATGAAATAAACTTGGTCCAGCCTGTTCGCCGGTATCCAGTCTCTTTATGGCGAGCTTTGTGGACCCAAAGGCCGCCTTGTAGACTTGAAAAACGAGCAAGTCCTCTTCGTCCATACTGCAGTGACAACATTTTCGCTGCATTGGTGCTCCTACGGCGGAATTAGAACGCATATGTGCCAAGTAGTGTAGAACAGGTGGGGACCAGTACATGCGCATTTGTAGGTGTTGTTAGGACTTACACAGAAACATCTCACGGCTTCTTCGCTTTGACGTTACTTCGCCTCGTCGCATGTCACCTGAGAATATTAACAAATTAGTTTTGCATATGAAAATTCAGAATATATTTAAGTTTACCTACCTTGGCTACAAACACTTAAAGTCGCTGCTACTTGGAAATATAAAGACTTGGAAAAATAAAAGAAATATAAAGTTTTGAATGGATATGCCATCCGATAGATCTTCGGGTTAGTCGAATTTGGCCTGTGCCTCCTTTTCTTTGAGCTGTCGTTTATTGAGTAATGTCAAAATGCTGAAAATATATTACATATGAAAATATTTAAAATTAATTAAAAAATATATATAACAACATTCTCACGGACACGAAATATGCAATTATTTGAACATATATCCCCAAATTTTTCTATTATTGAATTTTATGTTTTATTGGAAATAGAGTTAAGCCCGATTTACATGTATCTTTTGTGAGTTACACCGTATCGCCTAGGCTTGAAAAAATATGTTTTTTATAAACATTTTTGAAAATGCAATTTTAGGCGATACAATTTATCTCACATAAGATAACATGTAAATCAGCCATTAAGCACGAAAAACACGATTGACTGACTAAATTGTATCAATTTCAGTTTTCATCAACACAAAATTGGATGCTCGAGTAGTCAACAAAAATCAAATAGGTTGATGCTTTTTAAATTTTTAAAATTTCCAGTTGATACAAATTTGCGTCAACAGGAAATTTTAACTCATTTATTGATATTCGAGAAAATTGTGTTGATTGTAGGGCTGTGCGATTAACACCAACATTTGAACATTTTGTCAACGTAAATAATGTGAATATTTATGTTTTGATTAATTAAAAAATAAAAGGAGGTGTTTAAATGCTCAAGAACCATATGATGAATCAAACAAGTTGATTAATTGATATATTGATTATTTTTTACATTTAATTCTTTTGAAAATCGAATTTTATAATTTAATTTCTTGATTTCAATTCAATTACTGATTGAAAAAAAAAATCACAAAACTTTTTGAACAAACAGATTGCAATCAGTTTTTTTTTTAATCTTTAAATGATTTTAGTTTATATTTTTCATTCTGTTAACATATTTTTAGAATTGTATCAATAAAGTGCAACACTATTTTAAAATCATTGTTGGAATCATGTGCAGAGTGAATCAAATCATTTGACTTCTCGAAATATCATGTTATGAATAATAATAATATAATAGTTTGGCGCTACAGTCCTGTATGGAACTTCGGCCGAGCTCTCTCACCATTTGAGCTGTGCGAGTTATATTTGTACTCAAATTGGTGGGACCTACAGTTTATTGCCGAATCCGAACGGCGGGGAGAGCTTTTCATAGGCAATGTTTTACTCTCGTAGGTTTGCCATTTACTGCCGAGAGGTAGCGTCGCATAGAAAAATGTTTTCTATGAAAAAGATGTTGGTTGTCGCTGGGGATCGAACCGCGGACCTTTCGGCTCGTAGTTAAACGCTCCAGCGACTTTTCGCTCGTAGTCCAACGCACTAACCAGACGAGCTACCGACGCTATGCTATGAATCGAATCACAATATTTTGCATTAGTGATTTCAGTCTTATGTTTATAGACTGAATCACAAAAAATTTGCAATCACTTTATAATGCAAAAGATTCAATCCCAAAACACACACAATAATTTTCATATCATAACATTGCTACATAAACAACTCGAAATAAATAATGATTTTGAGTTTATTTTGTTTCCAGTCGATTATGTAACAGTCATGATTTGAAAAGTATTGGATGTTTTTGGGATTGAATCTTTTGTATTATAAAATGATTTCAAGTTTTATATGATTCATTCCCAAGACTATTAATAACAGAAGACTTGATTTACTTAATTGAATTTGAATGCATATTTATGAAATTTGACTCGATCATGATATTTCAAGCAGTGAAATCAATTGAAAAAATGAATACAGCTTTTGACGATGAGAATGATTCTAACATTTTTTATTCAAAAAGATTTTAATGAAATAATTATTTCATTCACTTAAATGTATATAAGATTTAGGAAACACAGATGCAATTCTGTTAAAAATCATTGTGTTTTTTTACCAATCGGTAAAATAATTCGTGTCAATGAATGTTTTTCAAACTTATCAGCGCATAAGCACATGTGTTTGGGATTGAATCGCCAATAGATTCACTCATTTACAGCCTACATACATAATAATTATACAAATATCACAGCACTATTATATTAACAAACTTAAATTTAATTAAATGAAAAATTAAAAAGTTCTAAAATAAAATTATGAACAAATTTGCAAACGATAATACTAGCCTTCACAAATTCCTTCATCGTCAGTACTGTTATTGGCATCGAGATCCCAGTCGCTAGCTGAAGCCACAGCTGTCAACCGTTGCAGAGCTTTTCACATGTGCGGCAGTTGAGCGGTGCAGACTTGCTACTGATAGTCTTCCAAATTTGTAGACTTCGGCTGGACTGTACATGTACTAAATATGTGGTAGGGTTGTCACTTCAGTGTCGCATCTTCTTGGAATCGAGACCAATGAAGCGACACTTGGTCTCGAATTCACAATGTTCGACCTGGGGATATTATTAAATTAGTTTAACTAATGATAATTTCGAAATAATAATAAAGCGTTTATCTACCATGGCTGTAATCATTGTGTTCCTTCGACATAAACATTGCTGTCCGTCGCCTCATACATGCCAACCACATATTGCTCGTTTTTACGTTACCGCGGCCTCCACCTTTGCGCTATAACGTTGCTTATTATTTGCAACAGGTGGATCAACGCGTCCGAAGCGATTACGCTGCTAAGAAACTGCGACATATTTACGTTCGGATTCACGCTCATGATCATTCCTTTGTTCAATCCACTCGCGCAGAATGTCCTGCATGTCGGTGAGTTTGGCAACCCAATTCTGCAATACCTCTTCTCCGTTTAGTTGCTGTTCTCCGTTTGCTGCAGCTGATATTGCTTGCGTCTTCCGCCACACCAACCGTCTGATACACTTTGATGTTCGTCAACAGCTTGGACATATGCATCAGTTTTGCTCGCACCATACAACGCGACAAACGCAAAGTGTCCAACTACGTTTTGATGCCGCAATGACTAAAAAAATGTCCATCAATGTTCAAGCAGCATAAACAATAATGTAATGGATTATATCATTAATTAAATATTATTAGATTTATATTTTAAGAATTACCGATTCTATTTTGAGATTGCACTGTTAGATTTTTCCGTCATTAAACCCGTAATATGTTTGGTTCTCCTGTAATCATATACAATATTGTTAAATAATACAAAAAAATTAATAAAAATTAAATACTTACAGTTTTAATAGCGAGTCACACGTATGAAAATTTTATTTTTAATAATTGACGTCTAAGTCTTAGCAACTTGTTACTTTTGATGTTGCTTGTATCCAGTTTTAGTTTAGCGAAAGAAAACAAACGAGAACAAAAAGCAGCCATTTTTTAATGCTCTCTCAGAATAAAAGTTGAAAGAAGAAAAAGTTGATCTGACATAGCATGGTTGCATTTCACAGTTCGGAATACTTCCGAGCGGAGCTGAGAATACACTGGGGTAACACAGGGAAGTAAACCCAATAAGCAATGAGTTTAAGTTTCGATAAATTTGGAGAATTTTCTTTTACAACCAGTGTTGATGTAAGGTCAAGATCAAGCCGAAGAAATGAATGTTATTCCAACGTTGGTTTTCGAAGTTAAAAAAAACTTCACACGAAATTCACTACACAAAATTAATCAGTGGCAACCCAGTGACCTGATAAATTAAATGTCAACAAGAATATTTTCATTATTTTCACCACTACATATGTGGTACTGCATTCGCTCAATCAGTGAGATCATTGTTTTTTGCTTGAATTAGCAAACAGAAAAATCAATTAATATATAAGTGAACACTCTCAGAAAATAATTGTTATATTTTAACAATTACTATTGTTATTCATTTAACAATAATAATTGTTAATTTATTTGCTTGAATTTGAGTGATGATTGTAGCTGTTTCTTATTTAACACTAACTTTGGTGGAAATTGTTATATTTATTGTTGAATTGTTAAATTTATTTTAATTGTTAAATTTAACCCTTCGATTGTTTAAAATTGTATGTTCGAATAATTTAAAAAAAACTTCAAATTAATTTTTGATATTATGTCAAACAATATATAAAATATTTTTACTCGTGTCGTGTTTGTGATTCATCTACGACAAAGATGACTTCGTGAGTCTAAACTGCAAGATGTGTGCTTGGGCAGTTGACAAATTTTGCTTTTAAAGGGCGTGCTTCGCAAGAGCGCCAACACCTTAAATGAGCTCGCCTATAAACCGATGATGTGCTATATGCAGCAGAAGAAGATAGCAGAAGCCGACTGGAGATGAATGACAATCTGGGTCTTAAGCTTACGGACATACTGAACGCCGTGAAAAACAACAACATCAACAAAATACCAAAATTCGGCTCGGCGAAGCCCGAAGGCGATGCTTCGCAATACGATCTGGGGGGTAAATGGTTGATTTTCTAATGATATTGTAATAAATTCCTAAAATTTTTATTAACAATTATTAGCATTGTAATAATGATTGAAATTGTATTTAAAAAATAGAGAGTTGCATAATAATACATAAATATAAATAAATATATATACTAATATAAATAAAAAATATATAAAAACACTGTATATAATTTAAAAAATAAAGGCAGTAGGCTATGTTAAGAATCATTATTGCTATTTTTAACAATCCGATTGCAAATTTATTTTTAACAATAACAATTCAAAATAACAATTAGGCCCGTTATCTTATCTCAAAAGTTAAACTTTCTTAAACGGTGATTTACTAATCATTTTTCTAATCATTTATATTCTAATCATGTTTAAAATTTTGATCATAACTTATCTAAATTTTATCGGCTGTTTACTTAAACAAGTGTAGAACTTCAAAAAATGTTAAAGGAAACATAAAAAATACAAATATAAACAAAAACAAACATTATGTTTGCCGAAATACAAAAAGGCATATTGCGGTTTAAAAGTGTCCGTTCGTAAATTAGTCGCGCTCTGTGTTCTTTTTATTAGAAAGTACATACTCAGTTCGCGTTTTGTGTGGTGTTTTTCAAACAAACTGCAATTTTAAACATCATTAAAAAAATTGCATCATTCACATTCAACAACGCAGTATTTGCACAGATTTCCGAATTGCGGCCTTCCTTAAAATTAATTTCAACTCCGTGTTAAGTTCTCTTTTTGTGTGGTGTTTTGTGTTAATTTTTAAGGTCCATTCATATCAGACAGCACGTTGCGTATCATGCACGTAGCGTATCAAGCACGTTCATGCAAAGGCGTTCATATCAGCATCATGCAAACATTATCAGGGTTGTAAAATATAAACTCCTCTTATACATTTCTCATAAATGGGCAACTCTTTTATTTAATGTCAAAATAAATATAAATAAAATAATTTTGTTTTAAATGTAAAATATTTGGCGAACCAGCGCTTACATAAACCGTGATCGCACGCTAAAGCCATATCCAACGCGAAGAATTTTGACGCGACAACTCGCAGAAATCGAACAACCCAAGTAACAATTCCTACCAGTTTCCTACCAGTATCTAGCCAGTACAACTATTCACTTGTCTAGTTTCTGGCAAGTAAACTTACCAGTTACTCGCAAGCGATGTCACGCACTTTCCTACCAGAAACTAGCCAGTAAATCTCTTCGGTTTCTGGGCGGTAAACTAGCCAGTAACTGGCCAAATACTGGTCAAAAACTGGCCAAAAACTTGCCAAAAACTGGCCAAAAACTAGCCAAAAACTTGCCAAAAACTGGCCAAAAACTTGCGAGAAACCAGCCAGTAAAACTCTTCGATTTCTGGGTAGTAAACTTGCCAGAAACTGGCCAAAACTTGCCAGTAACTGGCCAAAAACTGGCCACAAACTGGCCAAAAACTTGCCAAAAACTGGCTAAAAACTTGCCAGAAACTGGCCAAAAACTTGCCACAAACTGGCTGGAAACTGGACAATAAAAATAAATGTAAAATTTTAGTTTCTATTGATTTAAAAGAAAAAATTCTACATAAATAAAAATATGAAACATGAATTACAAAACACAAAAACGCGGCTCCGACGGTGTTTTCGTGAATAGCTTTGCGTTCTAATGCAAACACGAACGTCCCGCGATTCTTGCCACACACACAGACGCTATTCGACACTGAAATTAAGTAGCAACCGCTGGCTTGAGAAATGTTGCGTTCATAAACATAATATCTGCTACACTTGACCAAGGAGAGTCTGCAACGAAAATTTGAAAAATATAATATACATATATTACATATTAACGCTACAAACCTTGCATTGAATTGAAAAGAAATTTGAAAATAATTTTGTTTTTAATATAATTTTTCATAAAGTGAAATTTGTTGTTTGATAATCCAAAGCTGCTATGTTTTGTTTTATCATATTTTTGGAAATACAGTTTACTCTTCAAATGCCTACTAGTTTTGACTAGTTGTACTGGTGAAACTAGGCTAAAACTGGTCGGTTGCTGGTAGGGATTTGAAGAGTAGATCCCTACCAGCAACCGACCAGTTTTTCACCAGTTTTACAGGTGGGAGACCAGTTTTTGACTAGTTTTACTGGTAGGGATTACTCTTCAAGTCCCTACCAGTAACCTATCAGTTTTTGACAAGTATTACTGGTAGGGATTACTCTTCAAATCCCTACCAGTAACCGACCAGTTTTAGCCTAGTTTCACTGGTAGGAGACCAGTTTTTGGCCAGTTTTTGACAAGTTTTACTGGTAGGGATTACTCTTCAAATCCCTACCAGTAACCGACCAGTTTTTGACTAGTTTCACTGGTAGGAGACCAGTTTTTGGCCAGTTTTTGACAAGTTTTACTGGTAGGGATTACTCTTCAAATCCCTACCAGTAACCGACCAGTTTTAGACTAGTTTTACTGGTAGGAGACCAGTTTTTTGCCAGTTTTTGACAAGTTTTACTGGTAGGGATTACTCTTCAAATCCCTACCAGTAACCGACCAGTTTATGACTAGTTTTACTGGTAGGGATATACTCTTCAAATCCCTACAAGTAACCTACCAGTTTTTGACTAGTTTTTACTGGCGAGTAAATACTGTTCAAAATCCTACCAGAAACTTAGCAGTATTTGAGCTGCCTAGTAAATTGTTACTTGGGAAGTAACACCACCCCACCAGGTGCACCAACTTATAGGCCACCTTGCCATCAAAGTCTTGCGAGAACCGCACAACGCTTTACTTGGCGACATTATTGGCGCTGAGGTTCTTCATCTGATTCGTGAATTTGTTGAGATCGGTGCACTACTACAGACGATCCTCGCGAGACCAATGACTGCGGGCACTACATCCATCTTCCGTGGCAGCATTTAAGATGGTGGAGTTGATGCCTATGTATTCAATTTTTCAAAGATGTGCTAGACGCATGCCCTAAATGTTTGTTACTGAAAGTGGATGACTAAATGTTTGTTACTGAAAGTGGATGACTTGCCCACCGGAGATGCTGAGCAAGAGTGTCTTCGTTGCGTTTCGATTAGATTAGCATTAGCTATGATTGTTTTTTTTTTTAATTTTCCTAACTGGACAAATGATGCCTTTCATTTACCGAAACCGAAAGATAAAACAAAAATTAAATTAAAACAAAGTATTTTTTATTTATCATCGAGAAAAGGCTGGACAAAACAATAAAAATTGTATAGATTATTGGTTTTGGTGGCCAGCGTAACAGTGTTTTCGTTGATGTACAACTGCCTTTTGCTGCAGCAGACGCTTGTATTATGAGTAGCGTTTGCATGAGCTGGTTCCCTGCTGTAAGCGCCTGGCACAAGTGGTGATTTAGGGCCCTTGGGCGATGTCACATTGCGCGCCAGTAAGAGCTGCTTACTAAAAGCTACACTACTTCGGTGTTGCGTTCCGGCAATTGATGGAGCTGATACACGGTGATGGAGCTGATACAGCCTAATTCAAGTCAATCCAAAGATGGCCGCGTTTGCCCCAAATGTTTCTTGCGGAAAGTGGGTGATTTTCGCGAATGTTTTAATATTCAATTATAATATTTGATTTCAATATTATAATTTTGAATTTAAATTTGATTATAATTTGTTGACGTTAAATAAGGGTAGTCTTGTTGAAAAAAATAATTAAAAAATACTACAATAACACTACAATATCAAAATTTTGTAATAAAAACGTGAAAAAGCAGTAAATATTTTATATTTCTACAACAATGCATGCGGCAGGCTCCTGCAAAAATATTTTGCATGATACGATACGTGCATGAACGGACCCAAAATGCATGATATGAACACTCTCATATAAATTGTACTGAAGAATATTTGTCGTGCATGATACGCAACGTGCTGTCTGATATGAATGGACCTTTAATGATCTTTTAAAGAATTTCACCTGTACTATTTTTAAAAACGGGGAAATTATTCTTATATTGAAATAATAATAAAATATCTAAAATAGTCATAAAATACCAAATAATTTTTTAAAGTTTGGTGCAGAAATGTTACAGTTTTGCAGTTTGTGAATCTTTTTTTTCTCAGAGAAAATTTCATATGAAGCAAAGATTAACTTCCGTAAACATGGGCATATCAGTGTTTAAATTTAAATATGCCTACCCGATTTAAACATTGATATGTTGAGATGAGTTATCGACATACAAATTTAAATATTTTTTAAACACTGTTTAGACTTAAACAATGTTTAATGTTGAAATGAGTTAACGGGGCACTACAACGGGCGTACAATCGTTAATTTTTAATTTTAAACGTCAAATTTGCTTCAGAAATCAATTTCGAAAAAATAACAATTGAGATTGTTGTTTCAAACAATCATTCAACAATTGTTGAACTATATTCACAAATATGATTGTTAATTTATTGTTAGATTCAACAATTATTTTCTGAGAGGCAGGTCCAAACACAAAAGTCATTCTGAGAATTCTACTGCACGGAAAATACACGGTGAGCTGATATACAATGTAAGTGGCCAAGGTTTACAAATACGTTTATTAAGTATTAATATATTTTCATTCATACGCAGACACCATTGATATTTTGCGCGAACCTGGCAATGTTATACATCACAGTGGCGCAATTGGATTCACTGGTTTGATCTACGCGGCATACCATGTAGGAAATGCCAGGCCTGACGAGAGGCTGAAGACTCAACCAGCACTGGCAGACCAATGCTTTGTTAAAAAACATTCGCCCAAAACTCAGCCAGAACTAACAAATGAAGGCCTGGTAGGTAGTTCGCGCCCAAGACTCAGCCAGAACTGACAAACCAATGTTTAAATACTTTTGCCGAAGACTCAGCCAGAACTGCCACAGAAAGGACTGGTTAATTAGATCTCGCCCACGACTGGCCCAACTTGATCTTCCAAGACTTGGTTGACCGTTGTTTGCCCAAGACAAAGCCGATATTGGGTTTAAGTTTCGGTTAAAGTCTCGGTATATAAGTCTTCGCCCAAGACTGGGTCAATCTTGGCCGGCCAAGGCTTGGTTTAGTGTTATTCTCCCAAGGACCAGCCAACTCTAAACGTATGTCATACAAAACATCAAAACAAAATAAATAGAAAAGTCAGAAATATTTTGTTAATAAAATATTTTGTTAATATTTGTGGATATATTTAAGGAAAATTGATGCTTCTGTAGCATCAGCGTAATACAGGTAAGTAACGTTGAATAATTATTAAATTATCCATTGATGCACTTTCTTTATAGACTCTGCAAGATGATGTTGAACGCAGACGACGCGTACATCGTTATCGAGAACAACCAAAGGTGAGTTTTCGGTAATTTAAGCAATTACTAATCAATTTGATTGTTGCGTTGGTGGCTCTGGTGATTAGTACGTTGGACTACGAGCCGCGATGATGTTTCAAAGCATCACAGGATCGCCTCACCACGTCTGCAATATCATTTAATAGAAATATTTTCTTTATCGTGCTACCTCTCTCTTTGCAGACAATGGCAGTCCTCTGAGAGTATCGCACCGCTTTTAAAAAAGCTTATACAACGCCGTTCGGAGTCGACATTAAACTGTATGTCCGCCATTGAAATACAAATATAACACGCACTGATGAAAAAGTGTGGGAGCGTTCGACCTAGGTTCTTCAGAGCATTAGCGCCAAAGTATTATATTATTATAGTCAATCAAATTGAAGTAAGTTTTATTGTAACCATACTTCAATGCCCCTTAGGACATAATGAATGTAATAATAATATAATAGTCTGGCGCTACAGTCCTATAAGAACTTAGCCCGAGCGCTCTCACCATTTGAGCTATGCTTGCTATGTTGGTGGGACCTAGACTTTAATGCCGATTCCGAACGGCGGGGTGAAAGCTCTTCATAGGCAATGTTTTACTCTCGTAGGTTTACCACTGACTGCCGAGAGGTATCGCTGTACATATTCTATGAAAACATGTTATTAGCCCTAGTCCAGGTTGGATCAGCGCAGTCCAACGCACTAACCTCTGAGCTACCAACGCTACCATGAACGAATGTATATACTCGGAAAAAAGGGCATGATTTGGTACATGATTGTAGCGTGTGTGTTTATAGTATGGTCACTGAACATCATAGTTTGGTTGTGTGTTACCATATTATACAAAACCATAGTATGATCCTCAGTACCATACTATGATCAGCGTATACCATCGTCCAGTATGGTTTTTTGTATCTTAAGCGTTTGATTTATAAAATTAAACGTGAATATTTAAACATTGTTAATTCACCGATTTCACTGTTAACTTTGTTTTTGCTCAGATGCAAAAATTGTTAAGTTTGTTGCAATTTAAATCCAACAAAATCGATTAGATTTACTGAATAAATTAATATATATTTTCAACGATGTTTTTTTTTTTTTTTGTTACAGATGAAGTAAAATCACCTACAGCAAGGAATTATATTTAAGGCCATTATTTTTAATTATATTTAAGCAATTATATTTAAGCTTATTATTATTTTTACACAGTATTCAGCCAGTTCTGGGTACCAGACCTGGCCCAAAGCAATGTATTCTTGGCGCAAGAACCTTGGACCCATCGTTTGTTCCTACATGGGACATCGTGGATTTTACAAGAAGTTTCTGTACACTGCCACCGGTGCCGGTGCTGTTGCAGCTGTAGATCATACTTTAATTCCTTTAAATATATAGTATTATAATTTTTATGCGTTTTCTTTCATTTTATATTTAAACCTTTAATTAGGGAAATATATGCGCTTGAATTCAAGTGTACTTTGAAGGTCGAACCACATTTTATTTATACCTTACAATTAAGTTGAACCTTGAATGTCGGAATTCAAGTTTAGGTAAAGGTTAGATTCAATTGGATAAAAAGCTACCAGTTTTGCTGGAGAACGCTATGGTTTTCAAGCTTACAAGTACACAAAGTTGAACGCTTTTCTCCAGTGAAAGCTTCGATATCCATGTTCAATATACATTCGATAATCACTTAATATCCAGGTTTTTGGTTTATTGGGTGCCGGCATACAAACGGTGTCGTGCGATTTATAGGCACGTTATCGTTCCGTTTTAGTACACCCAGGGAAATAGTATATCGAAAATTGTACTACGATTCATATGAGCCGCGGTAGCTCAGTGGTTAGTGCGTTGGACAAGCCGAAAGGTCACCGGTTCATGCCTGGACTGGGGCTAACAACATCTTTTCATAGAAACATTTTTCTATACCGCGCTACCTCTCGTCAGTAAATGGCAAACCTACGAGAGTAAAACATCCGTTCGGATTCGGCAATAAACTGTAGGTCCCACCCCTAAATATAACACGCACAGCTTAAAATGGTGAGAGAGCTCGGCCGAAGTTCTATACAGGACTGTAGCGGCAAACTATTATTATTATTATTCATATGCTTTTACTATGAACAATAACAATTAATGATTTGTTTACATTTAATTATATATTTTTAAGCGTTTTGCAGGTCTTGGGAGGTGACATCGGCATTTTTGTTCCTTGAAATGCAGTCTAATTTACTCAGCGTCTGCGCCTGGTGTGGCTTCAAACATGGTGTTGGATAATTGTAGCAAACATGTGCAATAATTCCTCGTGGATATTTAATGCTGAACTGTGTTGCTGGCGGCCCTTGCGGTCATCCGTGAACAGTGCGCAGGAGCGGAAGTAATGCGAAAAATTCGATCCTGCTGCATTTGCGGCTGAAACAGCGCAGTCACAAAGTTGTGCGAGACTGCGCCACAATGTATGAGGTGCTATTTAATTTATTTTTTATTTAAATATAATAAATACATATATACGAAATAATTTGAAATGTCAATCTTTCCATTCATTTGTTTCTGAAGTAAATATGTTATCAATCATTGTAAATTTATATGCAGCAGATTATAAACAAAAAATATTATTAAACACAGTAAATTTGTGACTAGACAATTTTAAAAAATAACTACACCCAGAAAAAAATCATGGTAAATTGATGGTATTTCAATAGAAAAACCATAATTTATACCATTAAAATTGGTCAATAGGATGCGTCCCATCAGTTTAGTATTATTGAAACTGTTAATACAATGTGTGGTTGTACCATAAATTTTATAATGTGATATTTTAATTTCATTAAGAAAAACCTATACATATTTAATGATACGTATTATTAATTTTATGGTATAGTCGAATTACATTTTCCTAATAATTTATTAAAACAAAAATGTATTTTAGTTAATTTATTGTATAATTTATTTTATTTAAATGTCGAAATTGATATTCACTTTTACAACACACACATAAAAAAACACTTCTTGCTGCAAAAGGTTATAACACATTTAATGTTTGCTTTGGTTTCCAATAATTGATTGTAGTACTTGATGCTACAATTATTTTTGAGTCCGTTGCCATAATAGAAATTCGATGTATTATTTATTTTCTGTAATAAATAAAAATATAAATAAATATATAAATATAATTTATTTACATTAAATACATTGAGTCCTTACCAATATCGCGTTTAATAATGTGGAATATTACAAAAAAATACATGCGACCATTTTGAGTAAACACGCAGAATGACGTACAAAACGAACATGTTTGTATTCGTTTTTGTGTTGTTTTTACACCACGTTTATTATAATAGGAGGAAACCATTAAAACAACAGTATTTATTCTATTTAAAATAATAATATTGAAATATTTAAATTTATGGTACTGAATTTTACAAATACTATTGATTAATTAGAAAACTTTTGATTTAAAAAGAAAAAAACTATTAATACATGAACCATAAGATCAATGGTCGTACCATAAAGTACTTAATGGTACATTTTCTTCTGAGTGTATGTTACATCAAATCAACCATTTCTCTTTTCAACTTTCTTTCAAAGAGAGCATTATAAAAAAAATGGCCGCCTTCTCCTTTTTCTCGTTTGTTTTCTTTTCGCTAAGTTTTAAATGATTATGTTGCCACTGACTTTGACGTCGAAGAAAAAAATATTAAAATGAAAATTTTCTTGCGACACGCTACACTGTACCAAAAAAGTACATATCTACAATGAAAAAGTTCATTATCACAAATATTATTTCGTTAAAATTGGTCCTATGTAACTGTTCATTGTCACAACGAATCTCCGGTAATACGTCAATGTACAAATTCATTGAATTACAATGTACGGATCATTAAACAGAATGACAAATATTGCCACAATGTATCTTGCATTAAAACGTATGCATTTGCCTCTATGAACAGGATTCGTTAATATTATGAATCAGTTTATTTTCTGTGTAGCTAAATTTGTAAGTATTTGATTATTATTATTAAATTGTTTTGTAATATTTAATGTATTGTACGTTATTTAGGGTGACCCATCATCGCTTATGATGGTTTTACATTGATGATGAAGTGCATTTTATCAGTCGCTGCGGCTTTGAGCATTGACTCCAAGCTGGTGTAGACGCGTCTCAAGCACGTTGATGAGCGAGCATGGTGGTAAATATATTGGTCAAAATGGCATTGACAATAATCTATTGTTAATTTATTGTTGAAAACAACAATTGCAATTGTTTTTTTTTTCGAAATTGATTTTTGACGTCACCCTTAATCCAATTGACATATATGTCAAGCATGCGCCCATTAATATCTGAAAGAAACATTAATACATTTGAAACCAATTTAAATACATTTGATACTTACTGTTCTGATTTGTTGTTTCCTCGTGCTCTGGACTATTGTTGTGAATCAGAAACGTTTTTTTTATGTATTTAAGAAAGCCTGCACATAACCAGTACGCACATAAAGTTCAAATCTAAAAGCACAATAACAGATGCATGTTAACTTAACATAACGTCAACGACGTAACTGGAACAAGTGCATAATGTTTATGAGTGCATACTTTCAGGAGGTAAAATTAAGTCTGGTTAAAAGCAACGAAAAATGCATTGGTTGCAATTTGATCCGAGACTCACGATAGCAAGTGTGCCGTCTGTTTAAAAGCAACAACAAAAGCATTGGTTGTAATTTTGTTCATTTTATCATTTGAATGTAAATTCAATTAATATATACATTAAATGTAAAAGTATTAATTCGAAATTTTGTAAATTTGTGCGTATTATGAACGCAGATTCTTACTGGAAATGAACTGATCATTAAATTCACAAACAAGTTACAAGACAATGTACATTGCCACAATGTATCTTGCATTTAAACGTATGCATTTGCCTCTATGAACACGATTCGTTAATATTATGAACCAGTTTATTTTCTGTGTAGCTAAATTTGTAAGTATTTGATTATTATTAAATTGTTTTGTAATATTTAATATATTGTACGTTATTTAGGGTGACCCATCATCGCTTATGATGGTTTTACATTGATGATGAAGTGCATTTTATCAGTCGCAGCGGCATTGAGCATTGACTCCAAGCTGGTGTATAAGCGTCTCAAGCTGTTAGTTACTGTTAGTTGAAAACATTGTTATTTTTTCGAAACTGATTTTTGAAGCAACTTGACTCAAATTTGACGTCTAAAAGTAAAAATAAAACGTCAAAATTAACAGTTAATTGTTATTTTGGATTATTAAATTTATTTTTAACCCAGACTACTTCATAATTTATTTTTTTTGTATTTTTACAGTATTTTCCATTTAAACAAAAGCCTACTGCATTAATATTTTTATAAATAATGGTATACAGGGTTTTAAATGATTTTTTCTTTATTTTTTCATTAATTTATATAATTTTTAACATTTTTTTAACAAACATTACATTAAAAAGGAATATAAATTTCGGCGAATCAAATATACATTTTTTTTTTTACAAAACATAATTTTCTAAACAGGATTTTTGTCATGGATATCCGATACATAAATATTTATCGGTAAATTTTAATTAGGCAATTAAAGGAAAAATTTCGTTTACAGTGTTTTTGGAAATATAATATAGGTATACTATATTTTTTAATTCTAAAAAGTGTCTGAAAAATTGGCCTCGTTTTGTTGAGTAGTGTAATATAAAATAAAAACAATTAGAACAAACAATTAAAACATGCCATGGTGCTGCGTTAATAGCACATTCAACATGCACTCATTTTACAGCGTGCTTCCGATAAATGCCTTGTTGAGTTAATGTTGTGACGATCTTATTGTGGTTATTTCCAATACGTCGATTTCCGACTTGCACGGAAAAATTGACACCAACAGATTTTGCTAATACGCAGCCCACCGATGCAGAGTAGCAGATCGATCGCACTATGCCAACATTTCTCGTTATGCTACAGTATTAAATTCGGACTATGTCCAACATAATCCGTGCGAATTAATTCGACACGAGATATTAAACACGTGTTTGTAAAACTTAAATTCATTAACTTACTTGTGAATATAATGAAGGAGCTTCCGGAAAGCATGAGATTTTAGTACCACGCGAGTCCCCGCGCGAGTTTACTTCGTTCTACAACGTGACTTTCGCAGAACAGGCTTGGCCACATGACACTTCCACATGTTAGCTAAAATCAAATAAATAATATTTAAGTATAAAAAATAATTACTTACAAGTTATGCGCACACACTTTTATCTGAAAAATATTTTTTTTGCATGTAAGTCAATGACAACCCAGCTTCTCAATCAACAGTCGTATATGACAAATAGCCCAAATAATGAAACCGGGCGGTTTGACCACTTTTAAATCCACACATTTTATTGTCGCACTTTCACTGCCCATCCAGTTCGAAACTATGATCCGACTTCTTGGCCAACAGTTCGCTGTGCAGCTTATTGCAATATCGCACAAAGCGTTTCGGTTAGCTGCCGCTGAAACACATTTGTCTGCTGTTCTTTTAGCGGCTGTTCATTTCATTATGATCGAATAAAACTAGGTACACAGATCCGACTGATTGCTTAAGCTGACGGCTGCCTGATCCTGCGCATGTAAGGCTGGCGGCAAGTACTTTTGAGGTTGTGTCGCGTCTGCAGTGGGAACGTCACCCTTAATCCAATTGACATATATGTCCAGCATACGCCCATTAATATCTGAAAGAAACATTAATACATTTGAAACTAATTTAAATACATTTGATACCTACTGTTCTGATTTGTTGTTTCCTCATGCTCTGGACTATTGTTGTGAATCAAAAACGTTTTTTTATGTATTTAAGAAAGCCTGCACATAACCAGTACGCACAAAAAGTTCAAATCTAAAAGCACAATAACAGATGCATGTTAACTTAACATAACGTCAACGACGTAACTGGAACAAGTGCATAATGTTTATGAGTGCATACTTTCAGGAGATAAAATTAAGTCTGCTTAAAATCAACGAAAAATGCATTGGTTGCAATTTAATCCGAGACTCACGATAGCAAGTGTGCCTTCTGTTTAAAAGCAACAACAAAAGCATTGGTTGTAATTTAAGTCAAGATTAACGCCAGCATGGGAACCAATTAAGAATTTAGCACATTGGAACTTTCTCACAGTTAATGATTTCACAACATTTCACAACAGTAATATCCGATGTGGGGTTCAGGAGGTTTTTAGTAGTACGTAGATTTAAGAATATGCTTGCTTGCATTTATTAGTTTTGTTTTAAGAACTAAGTATAAGCAAGGGGTTCGTGAGTCGCTCGATACCGAGGTGATGAGTAGAGGTTAAGTTTAGATTTTAAGCATTATGATTTTAACTGCCTTAGAGAGCAGACGTGTTTTCAGTTTAAACTCAAGCTTGTAAAAATACTTATAAATAATTAATAAAAGTATAAAGCAAGTCTAAAATATCCTTGCGTTTTTATTTAATAATAAATGTTAGGAAAGAATTGTGGACTTCGAGGGAAAATTGTCACTAACGGTTTCATAAATAAAAGGCAAGGACAGAAGAAACCCTGGAGCCCGGAACATTTTGGCGCAGCCGGTTTTTCAAGAATCTACAAAAAGGACTGAAGGACGAATTTGAAGGAGCATTAAAACAAACAAAAAAATAAATGAAAAAAAACACAGAAGTGGAAAGGAAGGTATAATTAAATATTGAGTCAATTTCAGTGAGTTTGAGTAAAAGCAGTAAATAAATGGTGAAATTAAATGATGGAAAAAATCAAATTAAACAAATTTATAAATTTTAATTGAATATTTTAATGATTATATGGCGAACTTTGAGGAATTGGGAGTAGCATATAAAAATTTATTAGGACAACTTGGAAGATTTACTGAGAAATTGTGGAACCAAATTAGTACGGAAGTTAACAATAAGGAAACTTTGGAATTAATATAAAATAAAGTCAGTACCACACGGGTATACTCAGAAGTCGAAAGAGTTGACGTAGTTTTTGAACAGTTAGTATACTTTTTGGAACATAAAAGTGCTCATAAAATAAATGAATTAGAAGATTGGAAAGGGGAATTTACTGCATTAAATAAAAAATTAAACGTTATTGTAGAAGACGGCAGGAGTTATTAGATCAGGCTAGTGGAATAGAGGAAGAAAACGAAAAATTAAGAACTTTGCTGAAAATAAAGATATTTCGGACGAATCAATTGAACTAGCACTGAGCCAACAGCCCAGACTAGAATTCGAAACATTAGAAGAAGCCAATAATAAAGTAAAGGAATTAGATTCGAAAATCACATTTTTAGAATCAGAAGTTAAGCAAAACCAGAAACATCATTATATCATAAGGAGGCATTACAGATTGAAGGAAAGTTTGATAAAATAACAGCACCGGAGACAACATTAGAAATATCGTTTTTTACATATACGGATCGGAATCACCGTCCGTTAAAAAAGATTCATGGACGGTTGTCAAGCAAGTCTGAAAATTCCAGAAGAAAACAAAGAAGAATTAATTAGCTGTGTCAAACTGCATCTTCTTGGTGACGCTTATGATCTAGTCTGCACAAGAAAGTTAAATGATTTAGAGGAGTTATTTGACGTTCTAAGAAATACATATTTAAAAATGACTACTTTAGATTCGGTTCAGGATAGTATAAGAAAAGCATATCAGACGGATGGTGAGAGTCTGAGGACATTTGCAAGAAGATTAGAAGGATTATGGGCAAGATTCAAGGTACAAAAAGAAAAATCTACCTACAGACGTTTTTAATACGGAACTAGTAAACTCAGTTCTGACAGCATTCAAGGTAGGTGTAAAAGATCCGACAATAAAGGTTCTATTATTAAGTAGCAAAGCAGAAAACTTGAATGATTTATTAGATGAAGCAGTAAAGGCCCAGATAAAAATTCAAGGGGTCCGAGATTCTCCGAGGAAGTGTACAGTTTCGAACAACGATCTGTGCAAGTCCGACGAATAGTGTACAAAACAATCATTTTCAAACTACCCTACTGAATAACAAAATATCAACTCAAAATAATACAGAAGGATCAAAAATACGATCAACATGCTCTTTTTGCCAGAAAAAGGGACATACATGAGACGAATGTTTTACGCGGAAAAACACACCGTTTTGTATAGAGTGTGAAAAATATGGGCACGAATCTAGGTGGAGGTGTGCTTCCATTAGATTAGAAACTCAAAATAAGGAAGGGTTTGGACGTACACAAAACCATCCAGTCGTTAATAGGGAATTTTTAAACAACAATTTGCAAACAGAACATAACACTGCGTACCGTACCTATAATAATAATAATAATAGAAATAATAACAATGGGAATACCCCTCGAAATAATTTAATTGGTGTCGTAGACTTGGTCATGTGGAAACTAATTGCTACGCCAAGAGGGATTATCTGGCGAAGGAGAATAATCAAAACAAGGGAAACTACCAGGGGCCCAGCCAAGGCCAGTAAGCTGAGGACCCATTAAAAATAGCAAAATTAGGTCAAAAGGGTAGAAATAGTAAATCATAAGGCTGAAGGGTCTGTGATCACATTAATTACCCAAACTCCTAAAAATGAGAGAAAACCGGTGGAGGAAAATATTACAAATCAGACGTCGGAAGTGACCGTTGATACACATATTGATCCACCGTGGTTTGATTGTGAGGGAGTGACAATGGTAATTTTTGCATTAATACATTTCTTTATATATATGATAATAGCAGTAGGGGCAAAAATGATTAAATTAGTAGCAGATGAAACTAATCGGCAAAGATGTGTATGGGAAGAAATGCAAATAGGTCAAAAAGTGAACAATGTGTTTTCAGGAATGTTGAAAAAGTTTGAAAAATTTACAACATGTTATGATAAAAAAATCAGACAACGGTTGAGTGGATTAAATAAAAAAAGAATTAACAAAATATACAATAGAAAGGGGGACTGCTTCAAATTGTCTAATGTAAGTGATGTGTTCATTGAAGTACTCTTGAACAAGGAATACCAGCAGACGGAATAATAGGACGGGATAACATATGGAATAGATCCGTAATAAACGCAATTAATAAGACTATAACATTCTATGATAAAGGAAAGAATCACACTATCCGATTACCAATGAAAACGCGTGCCGACATAGAAAATATTTATTACAATCATGAAATAAAAATCATGCCGAGAACCGTAAAAAAAAGTAGAAATTACACTAAAATCAAAAAATCCAATTGTATTAATACATAAACATGAAATTTATCCTGGTGTATATTTGGGAGAAAGCTTATCGAATGTTAACAAAAATAAAGTTTATGTCTCAGTATTAAATGCTACAGAAAAGGACATTATAATAGACAACAATTTTAAACCGAAATTTTCAAATTTTAATCAATATAGGGAATCAGATACAAACAATTTTACAATAAATACTATAAATTCACTGAATATAAAAAATAGGATTAATAGATTATTAGAAATAATAAACATCGATGAATCTTTAAATAAGGAGGAAATCACATCATTACAAAATCTTTGTATTTCTTACCACGATGTTTTTCACTTAGAAGGTGACGAACTGTTAAACACGCCGATACTTAAACACGACATAACAACACAATGGAATCAACCACCAATTAACCAAAAGCAATACAAACTTCCACACACACATAGAGAGGAAATTAATAGACAGGTTAACAAAATATTATATGCTGGCATTATATCGCCAAGCATATCACCCTGGAATTCACCATTACTATTGGTACCGAAGAGGAGCGACAAAGATGGTAACAAAAAATGGATTTCCGTAAATTAAATGACGTAACCATAAAACAGGTATTTCCGATTCCGCGAATAGATGAAATATTAGATCAATTAGGTCACAGTCGGTATTTTTCAACTTTAGATTTAGCAAGTGGATATCATCAGGTCTTAGTAGAAGAAGGTGATAAAGAAAAAACTGCCAAAACTGCCTGATAAAGAAAAAACTGCCTTATGCCTTTAGGGCATAAATGTTCAGAAATTGGTGCGCTGCCAGACCCCGCTAAGGTCGAATGCGTAAAAAATATTCCAGTACCAAGAAACAGAAATGAATTACAAGCATTCTTGGGATTAGTTAATTATTACAGAAAGTTCATAAGCAATATGGCAAGGTTATCTTTACCAATAAATAATTTACTTAAAAAGGACATTAAATTTACATGGACGGACGATGGTCAAAATTCATTTATTAAATTGAAAGAATCAATAATTTCACCTCCAATACTAGCATATCCAGATTTTACAAAAACTTTTTTACTAACAACAGACGCAAGTAACGAAGCAGTAGGTGCAGTCCTATCTCAAGGTGAAGTAGGAAGCGACCGACCGATCGCGTTTCAAGTAGAACTTTAAATGGAGCAGAAAAACGATATTCTACCATTGAAAAGGAATTGTTAGCAATTGTTTGGGCAACAAAGAATTTTAGAGCATACCTATTAGGGCGACCATTCAAAATTTTTACAGATCATCAGCCTTTAAACGGTATTGCAAATTTAAAAGATCAGACATCCCGCCTTGCGCGTTTCCAAATTATCGGAATAGGATTTTGAAATAATTTACAAACCAGGCAATGCAGAAACAAATAAAGGAATATGTTAGAAACTGTCCTAAATGCCAAATGATGAAATGTTCAAAGTTAACAAAAATGCCAATGGTTTTGGCAGATACGCCAACACGTCCATTTGATAAGGTTTATATGGACTTGGAAGGAATTTTGCCCGAAACAGTATCGGGAAATAAATATATATTAACTTTTCAAGACGATTTTTCAAAATACATGTGCTGCGTAGCTATCCCAGACGCGGAAGTAATCACAGTAGCTAAAGTTTATTACGAGGAAATTATCACGCATTATAATATTCCGAAAATTTTAATTACAGATGATGGTTCAAATTTTGTGTCAAAATTATTTTCAGACACGTGCAAGTTGTTAAACATTAAAAAAATGCATATAACACCTTATCACTCGCAGGCAAATGGCTCGTTAGAACGAAGTCACAGACCTTTAGCGGAGTATTTGGGATGTTTTGCAAAAGAGGATGGGTCCAACTGAGACCAATGGTTGAATTCGGCAATGTATGCACCCAGAAAAAAATCATGGTAAATTGATAGTATTTCAATAGAAAAACAATAATTTATATCATTAAAATTGGTCAATAGGATGCGTCCCATTAATTCAGTAATATTGAAACTGTTAATACAATGTGTGGTTGTACCATAAATTTTATAATGTGATATTTTAATTACAATAAGAAAGACCTATACAAAGCACATAAGTAAGGATCTAATGTTTTAAGCGATAAAATTCAATTCAGCGTTTTGCATCTGGAAACCACTGCACTAATGTACCGAAAATGAAATGAGATACGTTAATTGAACAATAATTGAATGATAAGAAAAAAAAATACAATACACAATCTAACTAAATTAACAAACGTTTTAAATGTGATCATTACACGGTAATGAAAATATATATGTATCTATTGAATGTACAAAAGTAGTTATGCATAAATCGCGCGCGCTTACCATTATTGAAAATTGGCAATAATGATTAAATTCATATATTAGTGAATGAATAAATAGCTAAGTATTTTTGAATAGAATTAGCATTAATTTATGTGCTAATGAAATTATAAAAAAAAGAATTTCTATATATTAAGAAAAAAATTAATGATTTTAAAGTTCAATAAAATATGTACACAGTGGCAAAAGTAAAATGTTCAATATAAATATACAATTAAAATATAAAATTTTAATACTATGATGTAAGGTAATATAAACAAAGATTATGGATACTGAAAGTAAAAATGATGTTAAATATAAATTATTTATAAAGTTATAGTAAACAATACAAAGTAATAAATTTTTAATAATAATCCTGACTCTGGAAATGCATTTCAACCACGACAAAGAAATAAAACATGCACGAAGCGGTAACTTGATCAACTACTGTTTTGTCAATTGCAACGTTCAGTGACTTGTACACCCAGAAAAAAAATCCCTCAAATCCCATTAAAATTGGTCAATAGGACAATTATTGATTTAATAGTATACAAAAAATAAAAATTTTCATATAAACTCAATGGCAATGTCATGGTATTTTCTATTTAATGGTAACTTCCGATTAAAATAATAATTTATCCTATTGAATATTTTTAATAGTAAAAAACTATTATTTATATAGTATTTTTTTCTGGGTGTAATGTTATACATTTTTCTTTTTAGCGTTACATAAAGTACATAGATATTAATTTTTTTTTTTTATTAACAATATCACTAAAACTGCGACCATTAATTAAGTAGTTGAGTAACGAAGATAAGCATTAATAAGATTCATAAAAAGAAAATAAGTAAAATAAATTATAATAATAAGAAAAATAATTATTGATTTTTTTTGAATGTTGAAATAAATTAAATTAAAGTTAACAAGTATATTAAAATATTAATGATGTAAAAGAACAAACTATTATTCTTTTTAATAATAATTTTTTTCTTAAAATAAGGGGGGAAGAATGTTGTGAATCAGAAACATTTTTTAATGTATTTAAGAAAGCCTGCACATAACCAGTATGCACATAAAGTTCAAATCTAAAAGCACAATAACAGATGCATGTTAACTTAACATAACGTCAACGACGTAACTGGAACAAGTGCATAATGTTTATGAGTGCATACTTTCAGGAGATAAAATTAAGTCTGCTTAAAATCAACGAAAAATGCATTGGTTGCAATTTGATCCGAGACACACGCTAGCAAGTGTGCCGTCTGTTTAAAAGCAACAACAAAAGCATTGGTTGTAATTTAAGTCAAGATTAACGCCAGCATTGGAACCAATTAAGAATTTAACACATTGGAATTTTCTCACAGTTAATGATTTCACAACATTAGTAATATCCGATGTGGGATTCAGGAGATTTTTAGTAGTACGTAGATTTAAGAATATGCTTGCATGCATTTATGAGTTGTGATTAAAGAACTAAGTATAAGCAAGGGGTTCGTGAGTCGCATGATACCGAGGTGATGAGTAGAGGTTAAGTTTAGATTTTAAGCATTATGATTTTAACTGCCTTAGAGAGTAGACGTGTTTTCAGTTTAAACTCAAGCTTGTAAAAATACTTAAAAATAATTAATAAAAGTATAAAGCAAGTCTAAAATATCCTTGCGTTTTTATTTAATAATAAATGTTAGGAAAGAATTGTGGACTTCGAGGGAAAATTGTCACTAACGGTTTCATCAATAAAAGGCAAGGACAAAAGGACCCCTGTAGCCCGCAACACTATCGTCGCTGTCCAAATGTTGCCTATTTCTTCTGTTGCTAATGATTGCTCTATAAACCATTTTTTCCGATTCAAAAACGCGTACCGATTTAAATTTGATTGTCAACATTTCACTACATATAAAATATATATTTTGAAACATGTTTTGAAGTATTTATATTCGAACAAACATTTTTTTAAACATCGAATTATTGAATTTAACAATTAAATTAAATGTAACTATTCAACAATAAATTTAACAATCTCTCTAAAATTATTGTTAAGTGTGAAAAAGCAACAATCATCAATCAAATTAAAGCAAATCAAATTTAAGCAATGAACTATTATAATTGTTAAATGAACAACAATCGTTATTGTTAAATTTTAACAATAATTTTCTGAGAGTGTAGGAGCCCGAGTATGAAACCGATCTTCCATATGTCTCTGTTATTGCCGCTGGATTGTTATGAACATGATAATGCACAATAATTGAAGCGGCGATAAAGCTGGCGCAATGTCCGGCACACATCCAAGCATACGCCGCGCAAGAGGTTGGTATGCATCATCTATTAGCAGTTCAGCACATGTGGCGGTCTGGACGAAACCTCTGTCAGTTACCTTAATGGAGGCAATATGTCCTGCGACTGCAGCATGATCAGCTACAGCTCCGATTTGTGTGAAATGAAGGCAGTGGCGGCAGGTGCAGCAGCGTTTGCGGCAAACACCGAGCAGGGACATACGCACAACTGAAACAGCAATTATGAGTGCTGCAACGAGAACGGCAGCGTGTGTTCCTCCGTGGCAGGTGGTGCCTCAAATGGGCGGCCATGACAAACTGATGAATAGCATCGAGAAAATGGTGGCCATGTATGAGCCACATGTGGCGCCGACTGTACGAATGCCAGAGATAAAGATTGGTATTGTTGTAATTCAAATGTCCGTTGCTTTGGCGTGTAGAAAAATGTCGTAACGTTCCTTTTATACTTACCCGTGATGTCCTACCAGAAAATGTCCAACGTTGAATTGCCATTTCAATCAAACACATTGTTTTCTATTTATATTATTATACTTACTTACTTACTTACTTAAATGGCCCTTACAACCGTGGGTCGGTTTTGGCCGCTGAGATGAAGCCGCGCCAGTCGGATCTGCTTTGCGCGCGCTGACGCCAGTTAGAAATACCAAGCGTTGCCAGGTTGTCCTCAACTTGGTCTTTCCAACGCAGATTTGGACGCCCTCTTCTACGCTGTCCACCTTCGAGTTTCGATTCAAGCACCTTCTTGGCTGGAGTGTTTTCATCCATTCGTTCGACATGACCTAGCCAGCGAAGCCGCTGGATCTTGATGCGCTTGACTATGTCAATGTCGTCGAATATCTCATACAGCTCGTGGTTCATCCTGATTCGATACTCGTTAGCAAAGCAGATAGGGCCAAAGATTTTACGGAGAATCTTTCTCTCGAACGCTCCCAGTACTCTCTCATCGGTGGTGGCCAGCGTCCATGTTTCTGCACCATAAAGTAGGACGGGCATGATGAGTGACTTGTAGAGCGTTATTTTTGTCCGGCGAGAGAGGGCTCTGCTTCTCAATTGCCTACTGAGCCCAAAGTAGCACCTGTTGGCAAGAGTTATTCTCCGTTTGATCTCCAGGCTGACGTCGTTGTTGCTGTTTACGCTGGATCCCAGATAGACGAAGTCCTTCACAATGTCGAACTTGTGGGTGTCAAAATCAGCTTTTTGTCCAAGACGCACGGACTCTTTTTTGCTTGTTGACACAAGGAACTTCGTCTTGTCCTCGTTCACCGCTAGACCCATTCGACGCGACTCTTTCTCCAATCTGGAGAATGCTGCGCTGACTGCTCGTGTGCTCCTGCCAATGATATCAATATCGTCGGCATATGCGAGCAGCATGACACTTTTGTTGAAGATAGTGCCGCTTTGACGGAGTTCGGCAGCTCGAACTATTTTCTCCATCAATAAGTTAAAAAAGTCGCACGATAGGGAGTCACCCTGTCTGAAACCTCGTTCGGTATGAAATGGCTCGGAGAGGTCTTTTCCTATTCTCACTGAGCAACGTGTGTTGCTCAGGGTCATCCTGCAAAGCCTTATAAGTTTCGCAGGTATACCGAACTCAGACATTGCGGCGTATAATCGTTCCCTTATCGGAGTGTCGAAGGCGGCTTTATAGTCGACTAATAGGTGGTAGGTGTCGATCTGTTTTTCTAGAGTCTTTTCCTGGATTAGGCGCAATGTGAAAATCTGGTCTATGGTGGACTTTCCAGGTCTGAAGCCGCACTGATAAGGTCCAATCAGTCTGTTGACGATGGGCTTCAGTCTTTCACATAATACGCTCGATAGAACCTTGTATGCGATATTGAGTAGGCTGATCCCACGGTAGTTGGCGCAGATATTGGGATCCCCTTTCTTAAGGATTGGGCAGAGTACACTGAGGTTCCAGTCACTTGGCATGCTTTCATCCGACCATATTCTGCTTACGAGCTCGTGCATGCTCTCTATTAGCTCTTCGCCTCCGGTCTTAAACAATTCAGCAGGCAGGCCATCAGCACCTGCGGCTTTGTTGTTTTTCAGCCGAGCAATGGCTGTTCTGACCTCGTCATGGTCGGGTGGTGGAATCTCAACGTCGTCATCAAGTACTGGGGTTGCCGGGTTTGCTTCTCTATCGGTGGAATTGAGGTCATCATCACCGGTCAGCAGTTTAGAGAAGTGATCCCTCCATATTTTCAGTGTGCTCTGAATATCTGTCACTAGATTTCCGTTCTCATCTTTACAGGAAGAGGCTCCGGATTTCGAACCTCCGGCTAGGCGTCTTATTTTCTCGAAGAATTTTCGAGCCTCATTCCTGTCCCCATGCATCTCAATCTCCTCACACTCACGTCTTTCTGCCTCGCTTTTTTTACGCCTGAAAAGACGTCTCTCTTCCCTCAGCTCGCGTAGCTACTGACTGCAGGGTGGATTTGTACGCAGCGTCTTTCTCTGCAGTGGCCGCGCGACACTCTTGGTCATACCACTGATTCCTCAGGGGGCGTTGGAATCCAAGCACCTCTTCGGCAGCCGTACGCATAGAGCAGGAGATATGATTCCACTGCGCGCTTATATCATCGAGAGGAGGAGTGCTTTGTCTAAGCAGGTGTGAGAGTCGAGTGGAAAAGGCTTGCGTTGTCTGTTGTGATTGCAGCTTTCCGACGTCTAGCTTTCTCTGCGTTTGGTTCCGTACGTTCTTCGCAGCGCTTAAGCGTGTGCGGACCTTGGCTGCTACAAGGTAATGATCCGAGTCCATATTGGCACCTCGGATAGTGCGTACGTCCATCACGCTTGAAGCGTGCCTTCCGTCAATCACAACGTGATCAATTTGATTTCGAGTTTTTTGATCGGGCGACAACCATGTGGCCTTGTGGATATCGAAATGTTCGAATCTAGTGCTACTAACTACCATGTTTCGTGCTGCGGCGAAGTCGATTAGCCTCGTTCCGTTATCGGAAGTGTTGGCATGGAGGCTAAATTTTCCGATTGTGGGACAATAGATGGCTTCTCTGCCCACCTTGGCGTTAAAATCGCCTAGCACGATTTTGATATCGTGGCGGGGGCAGCGCTCGTATGCGTTGTCTAGGCGCTCGTAGAAGCGCTCTTTTGTCTCGTCATCTTTCTCGTTCGTCGGAGCGTGTGCACAAATTAGGCTGATATGGAAATATTTAGCCTTGATGCGGATTGTTGCCAGCCTTTCGTCCACGGGCGTGAACCTAGAGACAAGGTGGCGGAGTCTCTTGCCGACCACAAATCCACATCCAAATTCGTGTCTCTCCGCATGGCAGCTGTAGTAGATATCACAGGTCGCTTGTTTCGAACAGCCCTGTCCCGTCCATCGCATCTCCTGGATAGCGGTGATGTCAGCCTTATATTTTTCGAGGACATCTGCCAGCTGGATAGAGGCACCCTCCCTATAAAGGGTCCGGACATTCCAGGTGCATATCCGTAAATCATGGTCCTTAAAACGTTTGCGTGGGTCGTCATCGTTGTAATCGGTCGTTATCCGAGGCTTCTTTTTTGTTTTCATTGGGCGCATAGGTTTTTTCCGTGGTGGGACCCAAACCCAACGCACGAACCCTCACTCTGAGGGAGATGCTCGCCACTCACTTTAGCCGACTTCTACACCGGGTGGTGTAGAGCGCCGTTTCCAGGGACTTCCACGAGGAGGACTTCCACCGAAGTGGAGGTGTCACCATTTGACAATTTGTCAATTCTGGTGACCAGTGAGTTGACTTGAGACGACACCGACAAGGATTGCGCTGGCTTCGCCATGTTGAAGCACTCAGACACGTTGCCTTGTGATAATCGCCCCCATATTATTATACATTTTTATTAATTAACAACTACTTAAAAGAAGCTCGACTTCACTCTACTGCAGTTAAGATGCCAACTCTTCACTTTAACTTCCAACTTAGAACTCGCGATTTACAACTCACTTAAAATCTAACTTTAACTATTATATTAAAGCATGTTCCAAATCAGCATGTTCCGGCAGAGTGCAAATGCCACTCAACGCATCTTCAATACTGTTGGCTGACAATGCCCTACATTGCACTTTACTGCAACTTCACAATAACTGCATGAGGTAGTCATCGCGGAAGTAGATCACGATATGTTCATGATATCAACGTATAGTGATTTACCCAAACACACTTTGTTGACTTACAACAGTATCGCGGAAGTAGATCACGCAGCGGCAGCGCCTATGCTGCAGACGCGTGAGAGAGCCAGTTCACGCGAAAAGTCGTTCATGCCCCCGAAACAAAAATCCACAACAACTGCTTTTCACGCGATCTCTATCAAGTGCGCGCACTCCCGGCACGCCGTCCGATGATGGTCACTGGCCTTCGTTGGGCAATCGCTCTACTGGCATGACGAAGCCACAGCAAAGCGGCCTCACCGCCACACCAGATCTTGCCTCCATAAAGCTGCGCGCCAACATGCTTTTGGAAGTCATAGCTAGTGTTTGTACTCCATACGGTACCATGCCGCATCGCCGCAAGCAAAAGTCCGTCGAAGATTTAACCAGGCGCAGTTCTCGCAGCAGTTTCACATCACGCGATCCCTTTCAGAAGTAATCCTATATTAGATTACACTGTTCTACAAATTGAGGGTTGTTGGCCTAATCTGGAATGAAACCTATCAATTCTGGTTGATTTCGGTCTCCTGCTTCTTGCTGCTTACTCATAATCGAGTCAAAGTTGCACGATTTCGCCATGTTGCAGAACTTTATCACAAAATAAAATATGAACCTTGCACTACGGATAATTGGCAAAAAAATCTGTGTCCAGATTTTAGTTTTTGCAAAAAAAAAAAAGAAATTTGTGTTACCAAAAAATCGCAATTCTCTAAGATCTCTTGAAAAACATTTTAATATTAGTTCGCAATGTGTTTGCTGTCAAAATTTCAAAAAAATGTTTTAAACTTTATCTTACTGAAAAATTTCGGAATATTTTCTTAAATTTGTTTATAAAATATTTGATAAAAAGGGGGGAAATTGCTCGCAGAGATATACAATTTCATTCTGATATAATGTACACTAAAGAACAAGATGTTTATGAAAGTCTTGCTGCAACTATCTGTTTAAATTTACGCATTCTAAGAAATATTCAAACATCCCATAAGATTCAAAAAAGTTGCAGCAAAACTATCAATATTTTTTAAATATGACATATAAGAAGATAGTTACGAGATTTATGCCACAACAGCAATGAAAATTGAGATATTTACAGTTGACTGATAGAAAACATCCTGAGTTCTTGTACATTTGCAACAAAACTGTTGAGTTATTTTGACATTTGACTACTATAAAAAAGGCGAACTTTTTTCTTACGCTCGACTTATCCACAACAATTAAGTAAATCAAGTGGTGTAAAAAAGTGCCAACTCAAATATTACATTTTAATGGTAAAAGTGAAAATAAAATATGCTGTGATTTAAATTATCAACACTTGATGTAACATATTTCTTTTCAGAGTTTACTTTGATGACACATCGCCGGTCGGACTTGGTTCTTCTGCGAAGAAATCTCAAGTCGTTCTACAATTTTACCTTCGAAGGATTTATAAATACTATGGCCATGTATAACCAGGATACTGTTTTAATTCTAGAATAAAAAAAAATACATTTGATTCATTCAATAAAAATTACTCCGCAAATTCTAACGGAGTACCTTTTCCAAATATTCACCAGCTATCTTCCTATTTGTAAGATATTTAATTAATGGTTGCTATACATAATCGTAAATTTGAAAGATGGTTGCTAGCAATATTTATCGTATTTGACTGATGTCTGAGGGATGGTTGTCTCAAATACGATCTAAATAATTTGTAAATAACTTGATATTTAGGGCTGTGATATTTCTGGTAATCATCTTTGTTTTCTTAGTGTGCTATTCGATATAATATACATAAATTCATAATTGATTTAATGCAAAATGAAATTATTTGATATGCAGTCTATTTGAGTGGATGTCCAGCTGTGAATCCGTCGCTGTGGCGTTAGCCAGCCTTTGTGCGCTCGATGTTCAATATTTAGGTTTAGCTCGTGTACACTAAGAAAACAAGATGTTTATGAAAGTCTTGCTGCAACTATCCTTTTAAATTTACGCCTTGTAGCAAATATTCAAACATCCCATAAGTTTCAATAAAGTTGCAGCAAAACTATTAATATTTTTTGAATATGACATATATGCAGATAGTTACGAGATGTTCGCCACAACATCAACGAAAATTGAGATATTTACAGTTGACTGATAGCAAACATCCAGAGTTCTTGGACATTTGCAGCAAAATTTTGAGGTATTTTGACATTTAACTACCATAAAAAAGGAAAATGGCGTACGATTTATCCACAACAATTAAGTAAATTCAATGGTGTAAAAAAGTGTCCACTCAAATAATACATTTTAATGGAAAAGTGAAAATAAAATATACTGTGATTTAATTATCAACACCTGATGGAAAATATTTCTTTTCAGAGTTTACTTTGATGATAGCGTCGCCGCTCGGACTTGAGTCTTCTGCGAAGAAATCTCAAGTCGTTGCACAATTTTGCCTTCGAAGGATTTAAAAAGACGATGGCGATGTATACCAGGATGTACCGTGTACCAGGACACTGTTTTAATTCTAGAATAAATAAAAATACATTTGATTCATTTTGTTTCAATTCAATAAAAATTACTCCGCGAATTCTAATGGAGTACTTTTTCCAAATACTCATCAACTATCTTCCTATTTGTCAGATGTTTAATTGATGGTTGCTATACATAATCATAAATTTGAAAGATGGTTGCTAGCAATATTTATCGTATTTGACGGATGTTTGAGAGATGGTTGTCTCAAATACGATTTAAATAATTTGTAAATAACTTGATATTAAGGGCTGTGATATTTCTGACAATCATCTTTGTTTTCTTAGTGTAGGCACTGGTGCAGTATCTGTAATCATGTAATGATAGCTGTGCCCGCGATCGTAGAGCACTCTCTGCGGGCTCGATGTCAGTAAGCAGTGTCTGCGTGCGTTGACAGCCCGCACTCAGATTGGGCTAGATGTCGGTGCTCAGACAGCAGAGCCAGCGTTCGATTTACGCGACGTGATAGGTGCAAGAATCTTCGCTCGATGCAGAACCAGCGTTATTGACAGCACTCGTAAATGTGTCTACGTTAAAGCGTTGCAGGCAGCACTGTCCGTGTACTAGCGATGAAATTTATGCGTTGCAGATAGCGATGTTTATGCCCAGGCAGTAAAGTCTGCCGTCGATTCAGCGTTCTTAGCATGTGCGGTAGGCATAAGAGTCTACTCTCGATTCAGCTACAGTATTCGTTATTGTGTCTGAGCTCGATGCAGTGAATGCGCACGTTGCAGATAGCAATGTTTGTGCCCAGGCAGTAAAGTCTGCCCTCGACTCAGCACCGGCGCGCGTTGTAGACAGCACTCGTTATTGTGTCTGCGCTTGTCGCCGGAAAAGAAATTTGCAATGGCTGTTCAGAATTACTTAAATGGCCCTTACAACCGTGGGTCGGTTTTGGCCGCTGAGATGAAGCCGCGCCAGTCGGATCTGCTTTGCGCGCGCTGACGCCAGTTAGAAATACCAAGCGTTTCCTCAACTTGGTCTTTCCAACGCAGATTTGGACGCCCTCTTCTACGTTGTCCACTTTCGAGTTTCGATTCAAGCACCTTCTTGGCTCGAGTGTTTTCATCCATTCGTTCGACATGACCTAGCCAGCGAAGCCGCTGGATCTTGATGCGCTTGACTATGTCAATGTCGTCGAATAACTCATACAGCTCGTGGTTCATCCTGATTCGATACTCGTTAGCAAAGCACCCAGCAAAAAATCGCTAACCGATAACCATCGATATTTCGAACTGGTTCGCACACTATCAAAGAAATGTGCATGTTCACAAACACATCGGAAGCAGACTTTCTTCCAACGTCATAGGTAAGAAGGTGATAGCTATAGGTTTGATTTATATTTATGTTTTCCATTAAAACAAAATGTCTTATTGAATAGCAGGTTGTTTTTAGCAGCCACAGAAAAATAAACGGAAAGTAATTAAAGTGATTTGTTACATGGAAAAAATAGTAAAAATCTGCAAAAATATGACTATTTCATTGATTATAAACTTCTGTTATAGGACACTTTGAAAATTCAGGAATGACAACTAATAAAGATCTTGGCAACAAAATATTTAAGTGCTTCAAGAAGGCGAAAATCAAATTATCAATCAGGTGTGCACGTGTGCTCATACACGTTTCGTACATTTCCCCCGAAGATGAGCTGCGAAGGTCGCAAACTCGACTACCTGGTGCTGGTCTGCAGCGACACAACACGAAATTCGTGAACAAAATTAACAGGCTTCTTCATCGACGATGCGGATATTATGTTATAATTTGTATTAATTTAATAAATTTTTAAAACAATTGTTTAATTTAGTATACTAAATAAAAAAGTAATTATGGCAATACTGTTTAATTTTTCTGTAAAATATTTTTTTTGGTCTGGCAATGTGACATAAAAATAGCAAAAGGTGCAAAAGAGAAAATAAGATTATTTTAAATGAGCGCAATGCTTTAGTTAAAAGGGATGTCTTGTCACATGTACTTCACACAGATAGGAATCTGCCGGTTACCTTTCTCCCGATGGTAGAACAAAGGTAAACGGCAGAATAACCTGCAATTACCAGTTAGCTAACCTCTTAGTTACCAGTTACCTTTTTAGCTGGGCAGATAGGGCCAAAGATTTTTTTTTTCATCACTGTTCAGAATTAGTGATGCATTTTTCAATGCAATTCTTTATCGAGTCAGAGTTGCCACCGTGTCGTAAGAACTTTGTATTCCGACCAAATATTTATTATAATAAAGACATTAATTTCAATTGCTGTGCTGAAAAAAATCGTTTTATTTTCAAATTTTATACACTTAAATTTTTTTTATGGTTGTCAAAATTGTATGTAGCCCTTTGGGCTAGTGGAAACTTTCAAAAGCTTCAGCATTTTATATTTACTTGTCAAAATTTAGGGGCCCATTGTGACTGGCGAAGCGAATGAACTTGGCGAAGCGAACGAATACAGCTTCGCAGCTTCCATTCCATGAAGTTTAGGCAAATGATTTCTACGTTCGCTTTAGTTAATTTTTTTCTGTCGAATGAAGTCTGACGGAATGGAAGCTGTGATAGTTTTTTACGTTCGCTTCGCCAGTCATAATAGGGCCATAAATTTTTCGAGTAAAAAGTTTTTTTGACATAATGAAATTTCGACATTTATACAAACAAATTATTTGGACATGTTCTAATAAATAATTAAAATGTGTTAAAAATCGTTGAAATTAGTTTAGTGTGAAAATATTAAGTTGTGTTTAAATAATATAAACTCCAATATTTTATGGTTGTAAAAATTCCATGTAGCCCCTTGGGGTTTCCGAATTTCATATTTACTTGTCAAAATTTAATTTTTCAAGTAAAAAATTACCGATTGGCACAGGCCCTTTTTAATAATAATATTTCAAAATTTAACTTTAAAAAATGCCATACAAAACAAAAATTAGCAATTCAAAAACAATAATTTTATTTTATTTCTTGATTGAAAATTTAATTGTCGAATTCGACAAAAACTGAAACATAATTTTTGTGGATCCATTTTAACATGTATCCATTAATTTATTGTCGTATAATTTAATATTAAATATTAACTGCAATCTCTCACAATAGAAAATACTGCGTTACTTGATAAAAAAATGAACAATTGTTCTAAAACATTTGTCAAATAAAATCAAAACATTCAGATTAGATTGAAGTTACCTGAGTGTAACTTGAACTCTGGTGTTAGCTGGGTATTACTCGAACTCTGGTGTTAGCTGGGTAGTACTCGAACTTATGATTATTTTCACAAATTTTTTACATTATTTTCTGATTATTTGAAAATAATTAAAAAAAAAATAGTCAGATTACTTTTTTGATATCTATTTTTTTAAATTCTTTTTTTGAAAAGAAAAAATAAAATAAGTAATCCGATTATTTTTTTTTGATTATTTCAATTTATTTTTAGATTATTTAAAAAAATAATCAACAAATAACCGAAGAAAAATAGAAATAATCAAAAAAAAAAGTAGTTGGATTTTTTTATTTTGATTATTTTAGAATATAAAAATAATCAAAAAAATTGAAACAACAATAAAAAATAGTAGGATTCCTTTTTTTATCAAAAAAAGAATAAATAAAAAATACTACAATACTACATATAGGTAAATTTAATTAAAATTATTTTGCATTTATTCTCATTTAAATGCATATCAATTTATATTCTATTGAAAGCAGTTAAATTAATTAAAAAATTGATTATATATAATTAATTTTTTATTTGAAATATATTAAAATAACGAGCGTTGTTGAAAAAAATTAGTTGAAAATGTACTATCATTCGATGACATTTCTCTTACTGTTTAAACCATTCAACAGGGAGCCACCAGGGTAGGCCATGACAAGGTAGCAGAATTAGCGTCAGCATTGACCTCCTGAATGCGCACTTTTCAACGGTGTTTGGCAATGATTTGCTTGAAAATTCACATTTAAAATATCATCAAGGGTCATTTCAGGCTTGCGTGAATGACGACAGCATTAGTACCAATTGTCCCGCAGCTATGAAACCAGCGGTGGTGCTTTTGAAGTCAAGGTGTGACAAAAAATAATCTAAAAAAAATAGAAATAATTAAAAAAAATCTAAAAAAAAAGGGGTCTGATTACTAGTTTTTTAATTCTTTTAAAGAACCTTATTCGTAAAAATAATCAAAAATGTACTAAGAATCAAATTACTTTTTGATAATTTCTAATCGTAATAAAGTTTTTGAATTACGTCTATAAAGAATAGTTCGGATTCGGTATAAAACCCTCCCACTGTCACACCACTTTGAATACAAATAAAACACGCACAGCTCAAAATGATGAGATAGCTTGGCCTCAGTTCTTATTGGACTATTATTATAATTGCTTATTTTTTGATATGGTAAGAAATAGGCATAATAATAATGAAAAAAAAAATAAGGTGTGCATGATCACATCTCACAATGCAATAAGAACTTAAGCAGCGGCTGCGCATGCTCGTCGTGCTATAAAGCTTCTGACATTCAGCAGTCACTGATCCAGAAATTGCGAAGCATTTGTAGCCCTTCTGCAAACAGCTCCTCTGCTGCATGCGAAGCTCCTGAGCCAGCAATGCAAAAACGGTACATTGTAACGCCCATAATAACTAACCACCATATCACGCGTTTTTTCGCCTTCAAAAGCCGTTATAAAATTTGTCTTTGTCATTAAAATTTTTTTTTTTAATGAAAAAAGTATTGCATGAAAAAATAATTTATTAAAATACTGTGGCATAAAATCAAAACATTCATGTTAGATTCAAGATACTGGAGCGTGATTGTTACTTGAACTTAGGCGTTAACTGGGTTATTATAAAAATATACAACAATAAAAAATCTTATTATTATAAATCTTATTATTATATAATATTAACGTATGATTTATTTTATTCAGAATACATATTAAAGTAATATTTTAATCAAGTTTTGCAGCAAATAACATTTATTTAAATTACTTTCTTCTGTCCAGTTCTAGTTTTCTGTAGTTTTCCATAGCAATGTTATGTCTTTTAGTTTCCTCAAAAATCTGTGTTTGTAGCTCATACATGCGATCGATAGAACGGCATATTTTTTTAACACCTCCCTCCATAAACTCTTGATGGTTTTTGATAGAAACTAAAACATCATCTATTTTATCACAAAAATTACGCTCTATGCTAATTTCTTCTTCCAACAGTTTAGATGTGGATTTAGACTTCTTTTGAAAACTACCAATTTTACTACTGAGTTTTGGCTGGACATTTTCTGCAGTATCGTTACTGCTAAGTTGTGGCTGATCATCTTCTTCGTCCAATACATTAAATATTGTCAAAACTGTTTGGTCAAAGTTGCCTTTGCGTTCGTTGTTGGGCTCTACAGAGTTGGTAGTTGGTGTTTTGAGAGTCCTTAGTCTTTTTGGATCAGAAGAACAGGCTGTTTCATTTTCTGCTTCGTTGCCCAATTCCAAATGTCGCTTCTTGTTGCATGAAGACAATCCAATTCTACTTGACTTTAGACAGCTTTCCACGGAATCCTTCATTGCGCACATCTTTATTATTGATTCTTCAGTTGCTGAAAATACATGTTCCTTAAAAGTTTCTTCACCAGTTGCATTTTTGTTTCTGATGTTTTCTGCTAATTTTTTTTTTATATATGATTTCTTGTCATTCCAAACCTTTAAATAAGTTTTTTATGTTAGTATTTATATAAACAAATTGTTTTTATATTTACTTTCTTCCATTCGTATATGGTTTTGATTGGTGGACCTGCGATATTAAGGATTGTCTCCAATTCCTCCCAAAAATTTGAAATATGCTCTTTGTTTCTTTTAGTGAATCCAGCAGCAATATCTGGAAATCGTTCCATATGCGCCATAAGCAATTCATTTTGCTTCTTATTAGTTGCACTTGACCTTCATATAATTAAATATTAATTTTTTTGAAAAAAAATGTACAATAAAAAAAATATATATATATTTACATTGCAGTTAATAAATTTCACCTCCACATTAGCAATGATAAAATCCACATGGAATAAAGCTAAAATTCCGAATGGAATTTTATTCGTGATATACGTAATTTAAAGTGAATTATTTCATTTCACTTCGAAAGCGATTTACTATAAACATTTTTGAAACAAGTAAAAAATTCCGTACGAAATAATATTCACGAGTGGGCTGATTTTTATACATTGTTTCCATATTATCTTTTGAGATGACTATTTCGTTGTTATAAGCGGCGTCCACACGATGCAACAAGTTGTACAACTGAGTTGGATGGGAAAATAACGACACTTTTTTGCGTCCACACGGTACAACCTGCTTGACACACTTCATTATTTCGCAGCATTCAATCAGCGAAGGTCGATCGCGATGGCTTATGCATTGGAACAATGCACAAAAAACATCAAATGCTCCCTTTTGGCAGCATTGAATGAAAAAACACAATAAGTTGGATGGGTTTGCTTCCACACGATACAACCTGCTTGAGAGACCAGCGAAAAAGTCAGAAAGTTTGACTTCATCCAACCTGTCGTCAAACGAGTCGTTCGTGACATCCACACGGTACGATTTCCGTACAACCCAACCAAGTTGTACAACTTGTAATACCGTCTGGATGCTGCTATTATCATAATTGTCGTTCGTCAAAGCCAGTTAAATTCGCAACCCTAACAACCCAAGTCGCAGTAAGCGACAGGTACATTTAAAAAATGATTAAGGATTTATTAAATTTTTTAAATTAATTAATTAATTAATTTTATCTAGATCTAGAAATCCTATTTATTAGATTGTGTTTATTAGAAGCTAAATGATGATATCTCAGAGTTTCTAAATTTTTAAAGATGGAGAAATGCTCTAGTTTTCTATCGAATCTGATTGTACTTGCTAAATTCTAAACAAAAGATTTTAAATTCAATATTTTCCCAACGAATTGAAATTGTTTAAGTCAAAACATGCTGTTCAAATTCATTACATGGATACTAGGGATGTCAATCCCGGACTATTTTTCAATCCCGAAATTTCGGGACTAAAAAATTTGAATCCCGGGATCCCGGGATTTAAAAAAATAATAGCAAAGACATAAAATAACCATATCTGTGTTTCAATAATAAACAATTATAATGCTTAAGTCAAACAAAAGTCATATATTCAAATGCATCTGTTTTCAGGTTGGGTATTCAAATATACATGGTATACTAAATCCGCGATATATAAACCCCAGTTGATCATCAAACATTTTTTTAATACTTTTTATTTAAAATTTATTTTTTAGTACAAATATAAGAAAATTAAAATTTTGAATGAACAACAAAATTTGTTTTAATTTTTATTCAATGGCTGTTTAGTCTTTTTCTAAAAAAAAGTTTGTTTTTAAATGCAGTGAAAAATGCAAAAATAATAAATTGCATTTTTCTCCAAAACATTACGTATACGGAAAAAACTAAAAACGCAGTTCGAATCAGTACATTAAAATTATATAGGCATGATATGAGAAAATGATTGCCGAACAGTGTTATTAGTCGAAAGTGACGTAATTTTTAAAAAAGTGTGAATTTGTTCAAAGTCAAAAAGCATGTAATTCATTATTTTTTACGTCAGTGTTTTAAGATTTTAGTCCATTAAATCCAAGGATTGAAAACGTAGCCGAAACCGAAACCGATATCCGTTTAAAACCGATATCCATTTAAAACCAAAACCGTAATCGAAACCGTTATACGAAAATCAGAAATAAATCGTTTCGGTTTTATACCAGTTTAAAACGGTTTTTAAAAAAGCATAAAAGAAACAGGAAAACATATTTTATTTTATATAGAAGATCTTAAGTACAAGGCATGTTTAATGTCATTTAATAAAATTTTGAATTCCCAAAATAAAATTTTTTTCTTGTACAATTTTCGGCGAGCTAGACTAAGCTTATGTCCCATAGTGCAATGTTAAGTTATTTGAAAAATATGGAATTAAAAGAAATTTTATACAAAAACCGAAATCAAAACCGAAACCGTAACTTGGAACCGGTATACTGAAACCGTTTCGTAATAAAAACATAAAACCGAAACCAAAACGCGGAAAAAACCAAAATCGAAACTGTTATTCGTTTAGGTTTCAAACCTTGATTAAATGTTAGATTTACTTTTTCACAAAATGTGTACACAAACATTGAAAGATTTTTGAATAAACTATTAAAAATTGATCTACTAGCGTTTTTTGTAATCCCGAAAATCCCGGGATTTAACGATGATCCCGGGATGAGTTTTTCGGGACTGATTTGACTCAAATCCCGGGATCCCGGGATTGACATCCCTAATGGATACCCCTACAGCACGAAAATATTACAGGAACGTTGCTGAGACATGGCACTGCAAGATTGATATATTGCCAGAAATATCGCTGCAATGTTCCAGCAATCTATCTATGTCCGACTTGAGTATTTGTTTCTCTCTCTTCCTTTATTTATGTTTTTATTATTTATGGTATTTAATTTGATTTTTTGATTTAATTTCATAATTATAGAAAAATGTTTTTATTTAAGTTGCCACAAACTGGCATCGAACTCCTGACTCCGGCGTTGAAGTCCACTGCTATCTTCGTTAAGCTGTGTAGGGTATTTATAGTCGGCTTAGACCGACTATAATTTTGATAATCCTAACTATCATAATAGCACCAACTTTAAAATTTTCCATGTGATCTAACCTTACCAACTGGTTAGTTTATAGTAATTATTGTATACAAATGAATTTGGGCCCTTTTCAGATATTGTGGAATTTAATGCTGCAGCCCTGTTTCATGTACTAACAATATTTCCAATCACTACTTGATTTTTTTTAGAATGTAATGTTGTTGAAGTACTTTTCATGCAAGTCTCATATTGTTGAAAATAATATTTCAATCCATTATTTTTAATAAAAATGTATATTTGATATTTTTTTAATATTTTTAAATAATTGGTAAAATATGTCTGAATAATTTTTCTAATAAACAATTTTTTTTGTCTTGCTGGAATATTGCAGATAGATGTTTGTGCAATATTGCGTTTATTATATTGCTACAATATCCCAGAAATATTATATGCGCAATGTACAACAAATGCAATGTAGCAATATTGTTGCAAGATTGCAGCAACCGTTTGTGCTGTAGGGGTAACTAAAACAAAAAAAAAAAACAAATTTAATTAAAAACAATATTTTCCATTTAAAAAAAAATTCATATATAAAATTTTATATCAGATTTTTTTTAAGTTTCAGAAATTTTCTGGTCAAGACATTTTCGGCAACTTGTATAAGTGTACGCAGAATTTTAAATTTTTAACTGAATTGTCGAATGTCGAAACCATGATGAAACCATACAGGTGCCATATTTTTTGAAATCTTAAATTTTGATTTTGAAAACATATTTAATTTTCAATTCTCAAACATTTTTTGAGAAACATGTTTTTATATTGTAATACAAAAAAAAAGTACGGCTGCTCGCATCAAACATAAAAAGCGATTAATTGAAAATTTTTGATTTTGTTTTTAAAAATATGATTTCGTCTCAATACTTACTTCGTTTGATTTCATCATGGTCGAAACTGTGTTATCGGAATATATGCCTATGATGTGATTTACCCACTTACTAAAAAACGAAAATATTATTGGTATGAGAATAACATTGACAGGTGGTAAAACGTCGGAATGTTAAATTCACGAATTTTAATATATAATGAATTTAATTTAATACAATAAAATACCATTTTATCGCAAGAAATGCTCAATATTTTTAACAAAATTTAATGAATTATTTTTGTAACAATTTCAAATCATTTGCTGTAATTAAGAAGTAAATGCATTTCAGAGCTTAATGTAAAAAATCAAATGCATTTACTTCTTTTTTATTGTATCGTTAATAAAGTAACAGAATTAAAATTACGAAAAATAACGAGTTTACGAAACATAAAAGATCGATTATAACGAGTATATAATCGTTTTTCATGATAATAAACCATCGAAAATTTAACATATTTGAGTGTTTTTACTTCGTTTATAATAGCTCGTTACGATGGTCAAATTAGTAACAAAACTGTATGCGTTTTCGAGTCATTTACAATTTTCGTAAACGATTATTTTATTCATAGTTTACTAATATTTGCAATTATTTACGATATCATATATGATATTTTGGCGGGCTGGACACCAAAGGTTTTTTGCACCAAACCCCTTAATTGAAAAATTGTCACGCGTTTTATTTTGCCTAAAAAATAAGAACATATGGAAACAAAAAGGTGACCAAGAAAAATTAAAAATCGGAGCACCTACTCAAAAGAACATATTGGTACTCTAATGGGGTAATTACAAATATGTAATTAGTTTTCAGATATGTTTACCCTAACTCACTCTGGACCATGTTATTTCAATAACAGATATATGATTTATAATCACATGTATAAAATATATACACTGTATTTATATATCAGCCTCACTATTCGGATCTGTTTATTATATGATGTTGCACAAAATTTCAATAATATAGGTATTTCACATGTTCAGATATTTTACTGTTGACAGTTAACGCCCATTTTTAAAACTGTTTGATTTTAAACTACGTTCGCGATAAGCTACAGAATTGAAATTTTAAATATTGCCTCGAACTGGATGACAATGCGATATTATCGTTTTCTTTCCATCCGGTTCATCATAGTGCCATATAAAAAACACTTTGAAATATGAAAATTTTAAATTTTTATAATATTAGGCCTTTCGAATTCTGTCTGTCAAAAATGTAACTGACAAAAAAATAAGAACAATTAAAAATATGAAATAAAAAATATTTATTTTAAATATAAAACGTTTTTTAGGTGAATTGTTGATATGATTTAAAATGAAACGTGGGTCGGTAGATAATATAATCTTTTTGATCACTAAAGTTCACATTAAAAACGTTTATATTAAAAAATATTTTTTATATCATCTTTTTTTGTAACACGGGTTGTACTTAAGAAATATTAGTATATACCAGTTTTTGTTGATGTATCTCAAACCAATAAAAAGTTATGTCGATTTATATACTAAAAGTGTTTTCAGATAGAAGAAAAATTATAATCACTCAAAATTAAAGTGCAATGATCTTCCTTTAGTTCAAGAATTGCAGTTTTTGGACGCTGTGGTGCAAAATAGCAAAAATCATATTTTTAGTTTGCAATAGAAAACTGAAAACTAAATCTCATTGACCAATAATAACATTAAAATATGAAGTAAATCGAAAGGGTCACAGCTCGGCGTATTGAATGCCGATAAAAAAACAACAAAAATTGAAAAAAATTAACCAAATGTTTTCAGTCTACCAAAAATGTTTAGGTAATAAAATTTACCATGGCTTGTGTATGTAAATAATTTTGATTTTTCCTTCATTTTAATTTTACCACTCCTATTTTCCTGTAAATTGAGTTAATAAAATATATTGCTGATTTTAAGGGGTGCCACGTGAACTAAAGCTCACTTTTTGAATTTTTAATCATGTTTTTCGCATAGTGAGACAATCGAAATATTAAAAAAAAACAATTCGTAATAATTAAAAAAAAACTTATGACCTCGGTTTTCATTTTGTTGTCGGTTCCAGGGATCTGAACAGCAATTATTAATTTTTTTTATTCAAGTCAAGTAAATTTAAGCCTATATTGGACAGTGTATTTCCCTTCGATCGCTAAACTTGAGCACAGAAAACACTTCCAGATTTAAATTATTGTTATGTGCAAAATACCTTTTGACCATAGTCATGTCATAACATTTGATGTTATTAAATTAAAGAAACAAACCAATCCGAGTAAACAGGTTTTTAGTTTCCAATTCTTAATTCTCTCTTTTACGTTGTATGAATTATCAGTATAAATACAATATATTGATTGAATTATTTTCAGTCTCAATAGTGTTGTGGAAACGTGTGGTTGTTCGTTCTGAGAAAATTATTTAATGTTATCGCAATGCAGTCATTAATATGTTTAGGCGCACTTCTTGCATTGAGTGGCGTTGTGCATAGTTTATATTCCGATGTGTAAGTTGTGCTAATCACTGTGAATAGTTGATAATCTCTTTTAAAACGACGTAATTATATTATATGCACTTAAATTTGACACAAGAAAATTATTATGACTAAGTAGCATAGTTGCCAGTTCCGTCGGAAATTTCCCATTTGTGGTAATTTTTAACTGCAGTAGGAAAGGAATTCCCATGAAAAATAATAATAGCTGTGGGATTTTTAATTCATTTTTTTTTTATTTTTGTATGTAATTACAATTTAAGAGACACCAAATGTAAAGTTGTGGTTTTTCTACACCCAGGGAAAAAAAATTGTAATTCCGTTATCATTCATAGTAAATTCGTTATATATCTTAACGATATGAAGTCAAATTTAGTTATAGTAAAAATATTATTTTTCATAGTAATTTTTTTAAATTGTCAAATGTCACAAATTTACTATGTTTAATTTGAATTTACTATGTGTAATAATGTCTTTTTGTTTACAATAATCTGCTGCATATAAATTTACTATGTTTAATAATATTTTGAATTCAAATACAAATGAATGGAAAGATTCACATTTAGGATTATTTTTATTTATGGTATTTTAATTCGAAACAAATATATTAGCATATATTCACCCAATTGGACTACAATGCGGCAGCTGCGACGTCGGAAAAGTCAACGTCATCCGCCAAAGAAATACATTATAACCTGGACTCAGCGAGGCTGCTGTCCATCTCGCAACTTCAGCATCTGCAAGATATTCGCAGGGGCGCAACCTGGAACTGAGTTGATGCAACGGTTACTCTTCGGTATGCCAGATGGTTCGGCTACTGTGGCTCACGGATTCGTAGAGGCGGCACAGTCAGTCATCGAAAGGTGTTATTACAACATGAGTGACCCATTACCCGCAGTAATGGGTCACTCGACGATAATGTCAAAGAAAAAAAATCGCTTCGAATCGAATGCAAGCGTTTTAAGCACATTATCGCAGCACTCGCTGATGCAGCTGCCGCTCTTTGGTATCGGCGGATGCTTTTGCAGACTTTACTCGTCCTTACAGATTCGACTACCGTGTCTCCTTTACACTCATCACCGGTGGCGGCACCAGAGGGCATCAGTAATCCTAATAATATTAGAGACATCCGCCATAAGAAGTGTCGTGTTGCCGCCAGCTGGTACATGTAAAAATATAATTATTTAAATATATTTAATTAATTTTGTGATAGCTTACCCGTTGTTAAACAATTTTTTTATATGGAAAAAAAACAGACAGCCAATTTCGTGAAATTCATACAATTTACTATGAAATATTAATGATCAAACCAATTAATAGTAAATTTACTAGAAACGCTAACAATTATAAAATGTTATTGTGCATAGTAAAAATATATGAAACGTAGTAAAATTTTCGATATACTTTTTCCCTGCGTGTACGCTGTTTTTAATTTTCATGGGATTTAAATGATAAATTTTAATTATTTAAGAAATTTTTGTGGTTCTTTTGCCTTAATTTTACATGCTGTGGTATTTTTGTGGTAATTTTTAATGTTTGTGGGAATTTTTGTGCTAATTTTTAATTTCTCGAGAATTAAATCATCCAAAATTACATCGTGGGAATTCTTAATAAGTCGAATTCTTAATAAGTCTTAAAAGTCGTGAGAACGGAAACCTATCGTTTAAAAAAACGTTGTTTTCACTTTTATTAGAAGTCTGTAATAGAAAAACAAATGAATATACCCTTTCACTCTTAGTGTAGGGTATAAAAATAAAAATTGTCACGACTTTCAAAAAATAGTGCTCTTTACAGCGGACTAGAATATATTATTCTCTAGTAACCGTGGTACCCAACAAAAATAAAAAAGCTGTAATATTTGTTTCGCATAGCTTTATTACTACACAAAGTCCTGGTTTGAACCGGGGACCTTTCGGCTCGCAGTCCAACGCACTATCCACTTAGCTACCACGGCTAGTTTATATTAACTTTTACATTTTCTGTCATACAAAGTCTATCAGCGTTACCAATAATCAAAAAATAATGTCCAACTTAGGGCCGGTTTCATAGTGTTAGTTTAAGCCTAATTTAACCTTTGTTTAATTAAACGTCTCATAAATTTAAACGACGTTTAACTTTGATAGTTGTTTTTCAGAGAAAGTTTAAAATGAACTGAGTCAAGTCGGATAAATATGGCATCACTGGAAAATGTCAACAAATTATCGATTATATCTCTCATTTGACACCGCTGATAATTTTATGCAAACATTTTGTAAATCAAGACATTGAAAATACATTTTAGATTAATAAACTAAATAAAATATACACATGATCGAGCAACTTCAGTACATGTGAGGATAGAAGTTTGATTTATACAATTCTGAAATACAAGAAAACATACAGAACACAAACATGCCGACAGATATTGCGGGGAGAAGAAACAGAGAGCGTGGACCGACAGTTCAAAAAGAGTGCAACTCTCATTCTTGTGGATAGTATCTGTCAAAAACATTAAGATTTTAAACGTAGTTTAAACGGCCAACGTACGACGTTTAAACGAATTTTAAACTACGATTTAAAGTTACTGTTAAACTGAATTCTGAGATTAAGCTACGCTTAACACACAAATTTAGTTAAACTACCGCTGTAAAACCGTCCCTTAATATAGTAGTCGACTTTTGACATAATTTTATATGGAAGATTTGTCAAAAAGCCGAATATTTGTTAAAGCTGTACAATATATTTTGATTATTTGTACCGCTGAAAATGTTTTAAATTCATTGTTTTCTAACGTCTTCAGCTGCAACTTATTCACATGGTGACCATATTTAATTAACTCATTATTCATTTTATTTAATATAATTATAATCTAAGATCTCACCAGTCTCAACTCAACAAAAACATTTTGATTAAAAAAAAAATGAATAAAAATAAAACTATTCCTTTTGTTTTGTCATTTTGCTTTTAACAACTTATTGTAACAAAAATCATATTTGTAGTTGCATAATTTGCGTAAGCAGTTTTTTATGAAACTCATACCGAAAAGATGTGCCTACAAATATGCATTCTTTTGTTCATATTTGTATGTTAAGACAGAGAAGTGGTAACAATTATCGGGGTCATAAGTGCATTTTGCAGAAATATTTACTTGTTTTGAAAATATTTTCTTTCAATGTGAAAGTACAAGGGTCAATTTTATTATTTACCAAAAAAAAAAAAAATGTAGAAAGATAATTTTTCATCAATTTTTACAACACAATTTTTATGCAACATTGGTGCAAATGCAGCACATCTATTTACAAAAACCATTGTCCCTTTGACAAATAATAATTTGGTTATATTAACAAGTGTAATAACTTATTTTTGATTAAATACACAAATTAAAATTTGTAAGACATATTCTTTTTTCAAAAATAGTGCTTTTTTGAGCATTAGATCCTTAAATACCATAAAACGGTCTATACACGGATTAACGTGAAAAGTATGTACCAAACAAACTAAAAACCAATCCGCTGTCTTTAATAGTTGAGAAAATATTACAAATCAAATTAAATTTTCTTGAAAATTTGGTCAAAAAAACGTTCAACTTTTAGTAAACTATAAATAATTGAATTTTAACTAATCAATTTGCAAATTTCTGCCACATTTTCTAAAAGTTGACTTTAATAAATTTATTAACCTTACCTGTTATAAAGCTTGTTCGCTGTTATAAAGCTTATTCACTTCTATTTTACAGTTAGATGCAATGCTCATAATTAGCTGTTTAATTAAGTCAAAAAGTTTGCATAAGGGTTTGACAGCGGTTAACGAGTTGCTTGTGCAGTTTTTGCATTTTTATAAGTTACATAAGTTCCTCTACAACTCTAAAGTATCATTTTTTTTTTTTTTTACAATTTAACCTACGCTCAGGGGATGCCCCCTATTCGTGCAATGCACAGTGTTGATCGTAAGAAAGGATTATAGGTTAAAGGGAGGAGGAAAGATGGAGTAGTGTCGGTGGATGTTTGCTTTAAATTTCCCAATATTAAAAATGTCGGGAAAAACAGAGGCAGGGAGATTGTTCCACAAACGTATCGTGCGACTGAAGAACGAATTATCTCTGTAATGCGTGGTTCTGTTGAGAACCGAGTGAACTACGAAGGGGTGGGCTTGGTTCTATGCCCGAGTAGAACGAGAGAATACACGACCTGGTGGAATCAGGCCATGTATTTCCCTCGAACACTTACCATTGTAATACCTATAAAACAGGCTTACACACCCTACGGTCCTTCGGTGCTCAAGAGAACCAATAAAGGATGAAATATTTTCATCCCCTATTAAATATATTGCACGTTGTTGGATTCGATCCAGGAACTCCAAAGAAGATTTTAAAGCCCCTGCCCATATGTGCGAATTGTATTCCATCTTAGGCCGAATATAGGTGGTGTAGACAATGCGCAAGTCAGCGGGAGTGAAGTATGTCTTACACCGTTTCAAAAAACCGAGGCACTTGGCCGCTTCTTTCGACACATCAAATATGTGATCACTCCAACGGAGGTCACATTGAATTGATATACCCAGAACGTCAAGAGCAGCTGACTGCGCAATATCCACAGAGTCCATATTGAGGGGAGGGAGGGGTGAATCCATTCTTTTGTGAGATAACAGACAACATTGGGTCTTGCTAGCATTAAAATCAACTCTATTTGCAAGACCCCACTCGGAGATTGTTTTATTGAGTGTATCATTCATTGTGCGCCTTTTACTCTTAATCTCCAAAGAGTTTGGGCGCTTGTTGAACGAATATGAGTGACAAATGTTACTGTCATCTGCAAAGGAATGGATTGGGTTCTGGGTCGATGACAGAAGGTCATTGATAAAAACCAGAAATAGGGACGGGGATAGGACAGAACCCTGCGGGACTCCAGAATTGATGGAATGTTGTTCTGAGAAAACACCATCCATCGCAACTCGTATTGAACGACCCTGGAGAAAACTCGATATCCATAGAGTAAAAGAATTACCGACACCATATGCAATAAGTTTTGATACCAGGGCTTCATGCCACACTCGATCAAAAGCCTTGGAAATATCAAGAGCAACCACCTTACTCTCCCCGAAAAGATGAATACAATTATTCCACTTTTCGGAGAGGACCGCCATCAAGTCACCGGTGGACCTGGTCCTACGGAAACCATATTGCCGGTCACTAAGTAATTCGTTTCGCTCCAGATAGTTCACAAGGTGGAAGTTTATTACGCTTTCCATTACCTTGGATAGCGCAGAGCATATTGCAATGGGTCGGAAATTAGCAGGCTTCGTAGCTTCACCCTTTTTCGGAACTGGCTGGAAATTGGCAACCTTCCAACAAGATGGAAAAACTCCTGTCGTGTAGGAGATGTTGAAAAGGTTACGCAATGGACAAGCCAGCGTTGACACACACTTCTTCAACACATGGGCAGATATGCCATCAGGCTAGGAGGCTTTGTTAATATTGAGATTTGCTAAAACCTTTTTAACTGCCCGAGTTCGAAAATGTATCTCCGGCATTGCAGAAGAAACAAATTCAACGACGGGCAGTGGTTGATTGCTATCTGGGGGCGTTGAATTATTTGTAAATAATTCAGCCAAGAGATTAGCTTTATCCACCGGGTCAGTGAAGGTCTGGCCATTCATAACATGGGTTGGAGTAGACGATGTCGTCTGATTCTTCACCCTTTTAACAAATGACCAGAAATTTTTACTACCTCTATGGTAGAGAAGGACCTTTTTGCGCGCGTTTTGTTCGTGTAGAAACTTTTCACGTGCGATCACGGCATTACAGCGATTCCTAGCCTGTATGCGAAGTCTTTCAGTATCAGCATTCTTATTAGAACGCCAATTCTGAAAGGCTTCCTCTTTCGACCTGACTGCAATCCTGCAAGTCTCATTAAACCAAGAGTGGTCCTTGGGTTTAATGCTCATCTTTTTAGAAGGTATGAAGGACCGCATACCCAATAAAATAATATTTTGTACCATTAAGGCCGCGGCATTTATGTCTCTATCTGCGAAACACAATTTCCAATTAAAGTTGCGAAAAAAATCATTTAACGCAACCCAATTTGCTTTTTCGTAAAGCCATACAGTTCTCTTCGGGGCTTTAATCGAAGAGACGCGTAAACTAGAATACGAAAATGCAGCGGAAACAATACAGTGGTCGGAATTACCAAGAGGTGCAAGGACTTTTACATCATATTTTTCATGATGCGAAGTCAGAAAAAGGTCTATGACTTTTTGGCTCTGCCCGCCGACGCGTGGGAGGTACGTCGGCTCCTTCACCAGTTGCGTGAGTTGATTGCACTCGGCAAACAGCTCAACATAACAACCCTCCTGTGTTGATAGACCCGAGTGGCTCAACCAAGTGGCGTTGTGCACATTAAAGTCACCAGCAACAACAATTTCACTGCCTGGAAACAAAATATTTGAGATCGAATCTGATAGTGCATCTAACTTGTTACAGGTAGAAACCCTATCTAGATTCGGACTCCTATAAATAAAACACAAGTGCATGATGTGTTGCAAGATTTTGAATTTAATCCACATAGAATTAAATTCATTGTCCGAAACACTATGTTGCTGCTGGTGCTGGTACGCAACGTCACTTCGAATAAAAAGGGCTAGACCCCTATGGGCAGAGAATAATGGCAGTAGGTGGTACCCTGGTATCTGAAAATCCAGCGGATCTGCACCCTCACTAACCTGGGTTTCACCTAATGCCATTATATGTGGCCTATAGACAGACACATGTGCATACACAGAGAAAAAATTCGACCTCAGTCCAAAAATCTATACGAAAGTTTTGCGACATTTTCGCTACTGGGTGAATTTAAAACATACAAACATACTAATAGCGGGCACAGCTGAGACGAACAGATGAGAGCGTAAGCTAAACAGTGGTCAGTGTTATGCCTTGGCCACCGTCTTCGTTACGCACTCTTGCAGTCTCAACTATGCACGCAGTTAGCGCGGAGTAGGATGGGGGAGGGACGGAAAACAATCAACAAACCTGAGCAATTGCAGCAGAGAGCATAGAAAGGCCCTTTGCGCTGGCAATTGCAATGAAAAAAAAACGGCGAGTGCAGAGTGCAGCAAGTCACAGGCAGCGAAAACCGGTTCTGCTCTATTATTGTTGTTGTGATTTTTGTATTTCTATTTTATTTTTAATTATTTGTTTTGCGTAATTTATTTCTTTATTTTTAATAATGTTTTTTATTGTCCACGACGAATGTAGTTATTGTTATTTAGTTAAATTTGTTATTTGTTTGGTTGGTTGATGTTGTTTAGTTTGGCGGCACATTTTTAAACATATAAAACGACGGACGGAAAACGTTTAAATACTGGGGGACGACACGACACGTCCGTCTCCCATAAAAGCAGTGACGCTACTCATAATTGACGCTACTTACAATGCTCATAATTAGCTGTTTAATTAAGTCAAAAAGTTTGCATAAGGGTTTGACAGCGGTTAACGAGTTGCTTGTGCAGCTTTTGCATTTTTATAAGTTACATAAGTTCCTCTACAACTCTAAAGTATCAATATTATACAGCTAATGTGTTACTTGGGTAGTCAGCAAGATGTCTACTCACAGAAAACTGATTTGTTGCTGCAACTAACTAAGTTGCAATACCGAATTATTCAGTCCGGCAATTGCATTCCAAACTATCACAACGAAATAGTGATGACGAGTGATAAAGAAAGATAGCATGCAAACCACACATAACCCCGCAAGAACACTACTGGTCATGTGAGCAGTAATATTACTAGTAGTAAAACTGAAAGTTTCAGTAAAAGTTTTTATAACGTTTTTAAGAGCGTCGGGACATATAGTTTTCATTTTTATTGCGTTGAATGTAATGTTTGCTTTGCTGATTTTCTAATAAAACGACTTGTGTTTGCCGTTGTTTTGCTTCCTTCCATGCATTTGTTTAACGCAGACAACCCTTCCACTTTGATGATATCTATAATATAAATAGATAAATAAGCAATATATAAAAATACTCTTTTCAATATACTTTCTTTTAGTGTTTATCAATTGTTTATAAATTAAGTAAAATCTGTTTTCAACTCCTACTGTAGCGGCAAATGTTGCAAACGTAATGAATAACCTACAACTAAAAAATGGTGACAAATCAACGCCCAAAAAATATTAGTTTTCATTACTAGTAACTAAAAAATGGTGGCAAATCAACGCCCAAAAAATATTAGTTTTCATTACTAGTAAAATTACGGGTCATATATCTATAATTGATCACGCAGGGATGTATTTCAAATTATTTATGTATGAGTGAAAAAATATAATATTGTCTTTGTTTCGGTACGGCGTGTCCTGAGAAAGCTCCAAGTCAACAATCATGCCGAACCTTCAATTGAAATCTTATTTTATGAATTTTTTTATACATAAAAATTATTTATATAAAGTTTTCTATAACTATTTTAGATTCGTAAATATGTCACGCACACACTTTCAAAAAGAATATCTATTAATTCTTTTTCCATTAAAAATAAAAACAGTATGAAAGACACATTTAATATTTTATTTCACTAATAATTAAACAAAAAATATAACTATTTCTAATGCCACATATGGTCACATATTTTTTATATTATATTTCATTAGCTAAACAGCAATTTGTATTGAAATAATTCATTATTTTATTATAATAATAATAGTTTGGCACTACAGCTCTATAAGAACTTAGGCCGAGCTCTCTCACCATTTTTGAGCTGTGCGTGTTATATTTGTACTCAAAGTGGTGGGACCTACAGTTTATTGCCGAATCCGAACGGCGTGTGAGAGCTTTTTCATAGGCAATGATTTTACTCTCGGAGGTTTGCCATTTACTGCCGAGAGGTAGCGCGGTATAGAAAAATGTTTCTATGAAAAGATGTTGTTAGCCCCAGTCCAGACTTGAACCGGGGACCTTTCGGCTCGCAGTCCAACGCACTAACCACTGAGCTACCGCGGCTTATTTTATTAGTATTCATATATTTATTACGTATTTTTACTTAATGAATTTCCAATTGTTTTTGACATTTATTTATTTCTTCATGTAAATATAATTGTTGGCAAAAAACTGGCAACCGAAATGCTGATAGACATGAGGTTGCCGTTTGTCAATTATTAGTAGCCGTAAAAAATGCACAAACGTCAAATTTTGGTAGAATGAAAAATGCAATCATGAAGTTACGACAACCCAACGTGCGCGGACTAACAGTTCAGTAATGCTATGTTCTGACTGAGTCAAAATTACTTACATTTTATGACTAACTTAAAAATAAATATATCCGTTCACATTAGAATTTGCGTTATTTTCCATTGTTAATTTTGTTAATGCTGTTTGTATAAGAAGTACTGAACGAAACGAAAAAAACGAAAACAATTGATTTTTCAATCGTTTAGTTCTGAACAAAACAAAAAATCAAAAAATGTTTTTGTTCTGAACGAAACCAAATTATTTTGTTCCAAAAAAAATAAAACGTTATGTTTAAAATTCAATAGTAAAGTTTTTGTTCAGAACTTTATTTTTGAAATTTCAAAATAAAGTTCTGAAAGAAAAAATTAAGCACGAGTTGCACAAATGTTTTGGGAATAAATGTTGTAAAGTAAAGACAACATACTATGCTATTATAAAGCTCAAACCAAAGATTCATTTTTATGTTCTCCATACAATTTTTAGACATCCATTTATAGAGTGTTGTCGTCGTCCCATGTTTAAATCAGGGCTGGGACTAACACCATATTTTCATAGAAAAAATATTTCTATACCGCGCTCTTACCCCCGTCGTTCGGATTCGGCTTTGAATACAAATACGCAAGCTCTAATGGTGAGCGAGCTCAGCTAGAACTCGGAATCAAAAGAGTGTAGCGCCAAACTAAATATTATAATAGCAACAACCATGTTCCAGTTCTCCTGCGCATCGCAACAGGACATCAAACATATAAAAATGGCCTTAATTGTTATAAAACGTAAGCCATGAACTAGGTTTCTCATCAGCAAGAGTTTCGTCTGCGCCTGCAGCATCTTTTGTAGCGACTGCTATTCAAGTTGCGTCGCCAAAAGCAACAATTTTCAAAAGTTTCATAAAGAATATTAGTTTACAAAAATATGAATTTAATTTTTTTGAAGTATAAATTTTGGTTACAAGTTTTGAACGAAACCCAAAATATTTTGTTCATTTTAAGAACTTTATATTCCAAGAACGATTAAAACGTTCTTTAAAAAATAACGTTTCGTTTAGAACTTTATATTTGAAACATTATTTTTATATTCAAATTGAAACGTTTTTTTCTGAACCTTTTTTTTTTTTGTTCAGTATCCCTGGTTTGTATTTCTATTTTGTACTCCGTTTAATCTAATAACGTTTTTATAATGTTAAAATGATTATATTATTTAAAAAAAGTTCATAATTTACAAAAACAGATGACTGAAAATTATTTTGTTTTCATTTTTGGCTGTCAAAAACATTGTAGCCTGAGAATATTTTTAAACCTTTTTGAGTAATTTGTTAAGTAATTTAATTAGAATTATGCAAGTTGAGTAATTTTGTTTTGTATGGGTTTGGATAATTTTGGAGCACATTTGGAGCACAATTACACATTAGAAACCCAGTGAAAACAGGGTATTAGAGTAAAAACTTATACGCTAATTTTAATGACATGAGGTTACAACAAATAATTTTCGGTTGCAACACTCAAACGTTGGTTCAATTAACCTCATGCCAAAAGAGTATTTTTCTGTGTGTACGATTCTATAGCTCATGATATATTAGCACAAATGGAATAACCTTCTTAAACTTTATTACCATCCGCACAATAACATGAATATCGACGAAAAATTTGTGACATTTTGTTTTAGATCATAAATATCATACGCTATTAAATATGTGCTCTTTGTGGCCCAACTGTAAATACGCACGGAACATGAAAGAGGTATTGTAGATTATAATACAGCAAGTACATCATATGCTGAAAGTAAACAACGATCCCACTTTTGACTTCACACAAAAAATTTGAATGAATATTCTACGGTTTGCGACAGATGAAAATTAGCACAGCGAAAAATGTGTTATGTCTGAAAAATCTTGAATTTTTGTCTTGTATATATTCATTTCTTTAAATAGGATTTTTGTGTGCATTTAAAATTATATTTGACAGATACATTTATTTGTTTGTTTTTATTTCAGTATTGAAATTTTCATTAACTAACAGATATCCATCGATTTACTTTAAATTAATTTGTTAAGCAATTGAGCTTTTTGTTTTGTGGTATAAATGCATTATGTTGTGACCAAGTTCTCTGGTTTTTAATGATATTTCTTAGATTCATTATTAAATCTAAGAATGCTATTGTGTGATAAAGAGAGAAGCTGATCTTCTCTCATCACGTCTGTGCCAAAGATCTGCCTCCTAATTCTAGAAAATGCTGAACAGTCACAGAGATAGTGATCTGTGGTACCAGTTTATTCGTAGAAGGCAGAACATAAGGTGCATTCGACTAGGCTGATTGCGTTCATGGGTTTTTCACACGAGTTGTGTCCCATTAGAAGTCCTATCAGTTAGCTGCACTCCTTTTTACTTAAGGAAAGTAGAAAAGAGGCCGATCTCTTGGTTATCGTCGGTGTCATGAGCTTGTTCAGCCATCTGTTCTTGTGGTCAAATGCGACCCAAGAGCTGATGGAGAGTTTTCCCATAGATGGTGATAGTCCAACAAATCCATAAGAGCAACTTGACTATCGCTGAAAACAGATATAGTTTGGGAGGACGTTTAATCATAAATTTAAAATTTTAGGTCCTGCCTAATTTATTTTGCCGGCGCTTAATAACGCCACTGCCCTAAAGTTTATTTTAACTGCCGGCACTCAAAAGTACCAAGGCAAGTTAGTGTGCCTATAATAAAAAGGTGATGCCGATTGTTTGGCTGTAAATGTTAATTGATTTTATTTTCATTAAAACATCCTTTATATACTCTTAATCCTAGTTTTGACATTCATAGTTTTGACATACATTTGACGTAACTCTTTTGACAATTAAAAACATAGAATAGTAAATAGTGATGTACATTGGTTACCTTACACTCTCACCCTCACTCATGTGAAAAAATTATAATTTTTATAATTCAATCAAAAATAATATTTTTTAAACATAAAACTAACTATGTTTGTTGAGCTAAAAACTAACAATGAATTAATAAAAATTCATTAAGTACCCTATGATTTCTTTCTATCGAGCCCAAAGTTTCATGACGGTACGGAGCACTAAAGATCTGTTCAATATCTAATAGGTTACATATTTCAAACATTAATTGGTTGGTAAACTGCTACCTCTATCCGATTTTAAAATTGCCATATATTAAAATAAACTGTTCTACTAAAGTTTTAGCCACAGTTTTTGCTAACGTAAGTATATATCTATAATGTTTCGACAAGCGTAAAGGCCCTATGGTATCTGTCGATACTACTTCAAAACTTGTTCCTGGTGTGTCCGTTAAAGTGAATTTCTCTTTTGTATGTTTCGTTTGTTTATTTTTCTTACATTGATCGGAATTAAGTACTTATTTTTTTATCATTTTGCTCATATTTTTCCAAATATATCTCTGTTTTAATTTTAAAATTGTTTTTCAGCACCTAAATGACATCCGTGTGTAGAATTGTGGTACTCTTTAATTAATCTTTTATGTGTTTTTTGCATACAATTCTTATTAGTTCCTCATACATTAATATCTTTATATTATTTCTCTTTTGTTGCAACTTGTTAAATATTGTTTTAAATTCTTCTATGGCCATAGATTCAAATATCTTTCTTCTTTAAAGCTAATTCTTATATTTTTAAATTTTGCATTTTTGCTGATAGTTTCTCCAAAGTCAGCTGTGTGCTCAGTGGATTTTCGCTATAAATTGCTATTACCTCATAATTATTAACTACAATGCTACATCTTCCAGAACCGTGTGGTAACCTTAGTTTTCTTACAAATCTGCTATGGATGTACAATCCCATATGAAAAGTTGATCAAGCTTTTGCTCGGATGTGCACTCCTTAATTTTGTTGTTGTCATTCCTGTCTGAATGCAATTTCTTACGCATATTTCTAGTTACTGCTAAAATTACATCATTTCTAGTTTCATTTGCTTTTAATGATTCGCTATTAAGTACTATCCTTGACAATGCATCTGCATTGGTGTTCATCTTTCCTTTCTTATATATAATCTCAAAATCGTAATCATATAAATCCAATCTGATTCTAGTAATTTTTGGCGACGGATTTCTATGCGAGAAAAGTGATACTAATGGTCTATGGTCAGTGATTACAGAAAATTTTCTACCATAGAGGTATGGTCTAAAGAAATTTATACCCCAGTGGATACCTAAAAGTTCCTTCTCTATTATTGGTTTATTCAAGTATTGCTTCGCTAGTGCCTTGCTTGCGTATGAAATTGGTAAATCGTTACCAACGTCACCTTGTGACAATACTGCTCCTAATTTATAATTAGACGCATCTGTGGTTAACACAAATGGTTTGGTAAAATCTGGATATTGTAAAATTGGTGGATTGATAAGTTGTGCTTTTAATGTATTGAAAGATTCTTGACTATTTTTGTCCCAAACAAACTTCATGTTTTTCTTTAATAGAGCGTTTTAAATTTATCTGCAAAGTTTGGAATAAAACGTTTGTAATAATTACAAAAAGCCACAAACCTCCTTACTTCATCTGCATTTTCAGGGATTGGATAATTTTTTATTACATTGTTCTTAGCTGGATCAGTTTTGATTCCATTATTAGTTATAAGACGTGCATTTTTTTGCATTTAGTTTTATATTAAATGTTCTTAATCTATGAAATACTTTTGTTAAATTATCATTGTGATGTTTGAAACTATATCCAAAGACAATGATATCATCATCGTATAAAAAAGCTTCTGCATCTAGAACACTTAATGAGATTGTCAGCATTCTTTGAAAACTATTAGAAGATATTTTCAAACTAAAAGGTAATCTTTTAAATTGAAAATTACCATTTCTAGTTGAAAAAGATGTCAGAGGTCGTGATTCCTCATCTAAATTTATCTGATGGAATGACCTAGTCATGTCCAATGTTAAAAAGTATTTTGCTCTTCCTAACTTGTCGAGCACATTTTCTATTCTTGTTAAAGGAAATTTATCGTTAAAGATTTTTCGTTTAACTTTCGAAAATCTACGACTAAACGCCATTTCTTTGCATCAGTAGTGATTTCTTGGGTACTAATAGCAATGGTGAGATGTACGGACTTTCCGAATGCCCAATAATGTCGTCGATTAATAATTAGCTGCATTCAGCGACCTCAACAGCTGCGAGACTGCTCACTAACTAATCGCTCACTTTTATTGAATGCACAGCTGTCAATTTAGAAAAAAAAATATTATTAATATTTTATTAAAGTTACATACAACTCTTTAATCGATTGATAACATATTTTCAAATCTAAATTATATTTATGTATATATATATATATATATATATATATATATATATATATATATATATATATATATATATATATATATATATATATATATATATATATATATATATATATATATATTTGACTTACAATGTCATCGATAACAAAGGTAACGCAAATGCAGCGTTACTGGAAAAAATGGCCACCGCTCAATAAACATGTTGAGGTTATCATGCCATTCAAGCGCAAATTGCTCAACAGCTCCACAACTACTGAGGTCGCTGAATGCAGTCATTGATTGACTTGCTCATTTATCTCTTTCATTTGCGTTTACGGTAGTGCATGTGCTACTCCTTTTGATGGTATTAAACTGTTTCCTAAAAATACGCCTTTCGATATTTCTTTACTTAATACTATACTCTCTTCATTTGTTTTTTGTTAAGGCACAATTGATTCTGACCTTGCTGGTATATTAATATTTGTTGTATATAATTGTTTTGAAAGGGGGTTCAAAATGGTGTAGTGCACGCGCAAACCAGTAACCGACTTCTGTTAGTTGCCATAGCCTCTCCTACACAATTCCTAGTCTCACCTTCGTGTTCGTGAACCTCGTTAACCCGAGCAACCAGCTGAAGATCGGGTCTCAACCCCGGTGGGAGGTCTTTTTTTTTTAATGTGAGATAAAAAATAGAGCCACAGCGCTCAGACAGGGTTATATCCATCTGTGGTGCCAGTTTCCTCGTAGCAGGCAGAACATAAGGCGCTTTCGGCCAGGCCGATTGCGTTCATGTGTTTTTCACATGCGTTGTGTCCCGTTGGAAGTCCCGTCAGTTTTCTGCACTCCTTTCTACTTAAGGAATGTAGAAACGAGGCAGATATTTTGGTTATCGTCGGTGTCATGAGCTTGGAGAATCTGCATTTCGTCTCATTCAACCATCTGCTCTTGTGTGCAGAGGCGACCCAAGAGCTGATGACGAATTTTCCCGTAGATGCAGGTAGTCCAAGCACAGGTTCTGGTCCAAATGGATTATCCTCAGATCCAGCACGTGCTAGTTCGTCAGATGTTTCATTGCCCGAAACTCCTTTATGGCCCGGCACCCAAATCAGTTTCAGTGTATTGTATTTACCAACACAATTGAGACGTGATCTGCATTGACGTACAATTTTGGATGTGATGACCTGGTTGTTCAAAGCCATAAGAGCAGCCTGACTATCGCTGCAAACTGATATAGCCCTATTCTGCCATTTATTATGTGATGACCTGGTTGTTCAAAGCCATAAGAGCAGCCTGACTATCGCTGCAAACTGATATAGCCCTATTCTGCCATTTAATGTAGTCCGTAGCCATAAGTATAGCATAGACTTCGGCTTGAAATACCGAGGCATTGTCCCCTAAGGCGAAGTGAAGTCTGCGGTCATCCGGTTCCACAAACACTCCAGCACCAGATCTCTGATCGGTTCTGGAGCCGTCTGTAAAAATTCGGTGTGACCCTCTACCTGGCGTTAGCCAGTCTTGAATGTCAGGTTGGCAGACCTCAAAATTTCGTCTTGGTAATATTTCTGTTATCATTGCATCAGAGGGCATCTCCAGTAGACAGGTGTCTAATGGAGTGTCAAGTGCAATGTCAGAGATATTCCAGGGAACATTAAACCAGAAACCACATCGTTTTAGTCTCCAGCAGCCTTTCATGGCTTCGCCTCTGATAAAGATGTCAAGTGGTGGTAGGTTTAAGATTGCATTCAGTGCTGGACCAGGTGTAGTGGGAAAGGCACCCGTAACACCCAGACACACGGTTCTCTGAATCTTGGCAAGACTAGTTGTCACGCATTTTCGCGACAGCTTGTTCCACCAGACTACCGATGCATATTATATCATCGGTCTTATCATTGCCGTGTAAATCCATAAGGTTTTGCTCGGCGATAGTCCCCATGTCTTCCCAAAAATTCGTCTGCATTGCCAGAAGGCATTCAATGCCATAGCCTCTCCCCGCGAAATTTTATTTTCAACATGTTTTGTCCACAGTAGTTTACTATCTAGAGTTAAGCCCAGATATTTTACTTCGTTAGACAGAGATAGTGACACCCTTAAGTACTGGTAGAGATAATCCTGTCATTATTCTTTTCCTAGTGAAGAGAACAATCCCTGTTTTGTGAGGGTTGACGGAAAGTCCGTTTGCAGTACACCAGCTGTCAATTCGGTTCAATGAGTTTTGTGTTTTAACACAGACCTCATTGAGGGAAAAGCCTGTGGCAAGAATGGCAACATCATCTGCAAAGGCCTGGGAATAGACACCTGGTCCATCGAGATCGTTGACTAGAGAGTCAACCAGCATACACCAGAGCAGAGGGGAGAGAACGCCTCCTTGAGAACAACCTCTATTCACCCCTGCCATAATATACTGACCGCACTCCACCTCAGAAGTGATGGTCCTAACAATTAGCATTGACCTTAGCCATTTGACCAATGTTTCATCTATTCCATGCCTTCTAGCTGCGTCACACATTCTATCAAAAGTCGCTTTATCAAAAGCACCCTCGATGTCAACAAATATGCCCATCACGTACATCTTCCTCTGAAAAGCATGCTCGATCCGGCCAACCAGATGTTGCAATGCTGTTTCACAGGATTTTCCACGTTGGTAGGCATGTTGTCTTGATGATAGTGGGCACCTTGACAGCGATGTTTTTCTGATGTGCAACTCAACTAGCCTTTCTAGACACTTTAGTATGAAGGACATCATACTAATGGGTCTGAAGCTCTTGGCTATGGAATAGTCTTCTCTTCCAACTTTAGGAATGAAGGCTACTTTAACTAAACGCCAGGATGTCGGAATGTATGTCCATGCAAGACTTGCTCTAAAGATCTTTTTTAGGCATGGTAGCAATTGAAGCCATCAAAAGAGGCCACTGCGTATTGGATAGATTCATCGTACACAACCAATCTGGCATCCTGCCAGTCATGTTTTGTCACATTAGAGTTGTTATTGCAGTCCGCAGTGCTGGGATTACAAAGTGGCCCTATGTGGATTTGATTTCCCGGAAAGTGAGTCTCAATTAGGACACTGAGTGCCTCTGTCTTAGACTCAGTATACGAGCCATCAGGTCTCCGCAGTGAGTCCAGTCGAGCAGTTCGGTCTCTTTTAAGAAACTTGACCAATCTGCTAGTCTCACTGCAGGATTCTATGCTTCTGCAGAAGTCTTTATAGGAAACACTTTTCGATTTACGAATTCGTTTCTTATACTTTTTCTGCTTAGCTCATTAAGAAACCAGTCAGAGTCTAAATTGCTCCTTAGGGCCCTATTTAGAAGCTTTCTGGAATCCTTGCGCAAGGTTTCAATACAAGCGTTCCACCAAGGAACGGGAGGTCTAGATAACGTTTTTCGTACCGGACATGTTCGTACAAAACTAGAATGTATGACATCGTTCATAACTTGAACGGACGTCTCAATACTTTCTTTGGTACGAATTCTGACAGGAATATTGAGGGAATTCTCAAGTTCATGTCTGAAGCGTGCCCAGTTCGTTTTTCTAGGGTTTCTTACCATCATAGAGGGCAGCACCTCTCGGTCAGTATGAAACTCGATATACCTGTGGTCCGATAAAGAATCTTCTTTAAGAACCTTCCAGTTAAAGATTGACTCTCAGTCTACAGTTAGACAAAGTAAGGTCAATCACTTCCTGTCTTCTAGCAGTCACAAAAGTGGGTTTATTACCAGTGTTGTGAATGTTCAGATTGGAGGTCATGATGAAGTCAAGGAGTCTGGTACCTCGTGCGTTGCATTTATTGCTGCCCCACACAGTGTGTTGAGCATTAGCGTCACAGCAAATAATAAGGCCGGTCTCCTTAAGATCACAGTTCTTTATGTGTTCAACAATTGCCTTTGGCGGAGGAGGCAGTAGTGAGTCATAGGGGAAGTAGCCTGAGGCGACAATCAGATGTTTCCATCCACTATCGCTTTCATAGCTCACTTTGGCTGCCACCAGGTCTTGCCCACAGAATTGGGTTAACTTGGTGACAGCAAAGTGTTTCGATACTATAAGACAGCTTCTAGGCCTTGCGGCTTGCTTATCGTATAGTATGGTTTCACCACGTAGTTCACTAAGACCTCAGATGCGTTTGTTATACACCCATGGTTCTTGAATAGCTGTGATGTGAGGTAATGTATGCAACATGGAGAGCCGCTTACCTAGTAAAGCGGTAGCAGCTTTAGAATGTTGCAGATTGATCTCAGTAAATATCATGACATGATAATTAACTCGTTTCTCATCATATGCCTATTCATTTGGAATTGATTCGGAATTTGATGCGTCCAAAGAATAAGTTTAGATGGTTGTCGTACTTAGATAGCATTCTGGTCTAAGCCAACAACCAGGGTTGAGCCCTCCTTGTCCTCCGGACCTCGCTCTGGTTTATGGCTATAGATTTTCCATCCGTTCGTTTCGATGCCCTGGTTCTGAGCACGTAGGCAGGCAAACACTTCCGCTGTTTTCCTGATAGTACCAGGTATCCAGCATATTGCTCGCCTGCGTTTGGGTTCGTCTCCGCTGAAAACAGCGAAGCGCGATTTGCCCAAGGGGGGGATTTTAGCAGCGGCTGTGGCAATCCAATCGAAATTGGCTTGAGACGAGCATAGCACCTTCATGATGCCATCACTCGTCTCATAGCCTTTTGCGTTTGCACTGACACCGCCGGTGCTGACTAGCCGCCAAAGATGATCGGTGCAGTGTTTTACTTCTGCATCATTCATCTTTTGCTCCTTCCCCAATTTGCCAATAATCGCAACCGGAAGAGCTTTGCGAGCAGCATCACGATATGATCTGCCAGTGGATGTTGAAGGCAGTTCATCCGCAGCCGATCCGGAACATGAAGCAACAGTGCTCTTGCTTGTGGAAGCAATATCACTGGAAACTGTCGAGTTCTGGGAGTTACGGGGTTTCGCAGTAGCAGTGAAGGTTTTAAACTTCTTGCCAACAAAGAGTCCCGGCGTCTTGGACAACACATCATTATTGACAACCACAACTTCGAAGTTATGAAGGACTTCGTATACCTAGGAACCAGCATCAACAAGGAAAACAATGTCAGCCTGGAGATTAGCCGAAAAATAACCAACCAACAGGTGTTACTTTGGGCTCCGTAGGTAATTGAGGAGCAGAGCCCTCTCTACGGACTAAAATTACGCTCTATAAGTCGCTCATCATGCCAGTCCTCCTCTATGGCGCTGAGACATGGACGCCAACACCGATGAGCGAGCTTTAGGAGCGTCAGAGAGAAAGATTCTTCGGAATATCTATTGCCCGATATGCGTTGAAAACGAGTACAGAATCAGATGGAACGACGAGCTGTATGAGCTCTACGCCGACATTGACATAGTCAGGCGCATTAAGATCCAGCGCCTAGCTGTCTTGGGCATGTCGAGCGTATGGATGAAAGCGCTCCAGCAAAAAAGGTGTTCAATTCTGTACCCAGTGGTGGTCAACGTAGGAGAGGGCGTCCGAATCTCCGGTGGAGCGACCAAGTGCGAGACAACCTGAAAACACTTGGAGTGCAAAACTGGCGCCAGCGCGCGCAATGCAGAAGCGACTGGCGAGAGGTGATTTCTGCGGCCGAAACCCATCAGGGGTTGTAATGGCCAAATAAGTAAGTAATTGTTTTGAAATCATTGGTAAAATAAACTCTTGGTTATTTATATTGAACGCAATTGTAAATGTCTCATAATCTATTCGACACATAAACTTTGCTAAAACATCACGCCCTAAAATTCCATTAGTTGTGATTGGAAAATCATTATCAACTATATGAAAAATATGTTCTTTGTCATAATTGACCAATTCAAATTTGCTGTACCTAAATATTCTATAGCTTCTCTCGTTGTTCCAGTTAATTTGGACTTTTCTCTTGTATAAATATTTGAGATTTTTTTTTTGTTTTGCACACAGAGACATCAGCTCTTGTGTCTATTAAAAATTTCAACTCTTCATTATTGGTTTTACATTTCAATATTATATAATTGTTTAAATTCCTCGATATATTAAATATTCTTAATTTTGGAGAAGACTACTCTGGGCAACGTCCTCTGCTACCCGGCCTTCGAAGTTTCCCTGGTCCTTAGTGTAAAAATATGACCTATCTGTATTGTTGGTACCTCTGTTGAAATTGTTGTTATTATTTTGATTCGCATACTGCGTCCCCTATTAGAATTATTATTAAATCCGACTCTTCTATATGACGCTTCTATATGTTGTTTGATTGTTGTTTTTAAAATTATTATTTCTGGAGTTGCTATTGTTATTATAATTGTTATTGTTATTCAGATACCTTAAATTATTGTTATTTATTTGCCTACTATTAAATCCATTAAATGCAAATTTTCTTCTTGCCAAACGGTGGATAAATCTAAATCATACTCAGCTTTATGCGCTATATAATCTATAGCATCCATTTTTCCACTGATCTTATTTAAATTTTTCTTTTAAATTTTTAATCTCTCTAACTTTTTCTTTATGTATTCATATCTATAAACTATATTCTTGCTCTTTTTTAAATTACTCCCGAGTTTCTTTAACTCTAACAAATATTCTCTTATGGATTCCATTAATTTTATATTTTGGTTTTAATTTATATTATTTATATAAATATATATATATATATATATATATATATATATATATATATTTTGGTTTTAATTTATATTATATTTATATTTTGGTTTTAATTTATATTATTTATATAATATATATATATATATATATATATATATATATATATATATATATATATATATATATATATATATATATATATATATATATATATATATATATATATATATAATATATATATATATACTTTTATATTGTTTTTATTTTATTCTTTTTCGCTCTCGCTGAACCACAACATTATGTATTCATTACATGTGGGACAAGTTTGCGATTCTAAACAATAATCATCGAAACAATTTAAATGGTAATTATGGCTACATAATGTGGTTGTTATGACTTCATTCTCTATAATTTCATAATTGCATATGCTGCAAATTAAATTTAGTGGACTTGAATTGTCCATGTATTTTTTATATACAAAATTATGTTATAAAATTTTTGTTTGTGAATTTTTAATTTTTTTTTTATAATTTATTTTATGTTTATGTATCTATATATATTGTATTATTTATGTTTTTATATATATATTATTTGTGTTTTTATGTAAAAATTAGTTTTTATTTATTTTTTGTATGACAGTTTTGACGTTTCCCAATAAACCAAAAACCTGGATATTAAGTGAAATTCGAATGTATATTGAACATGGATATCGAAGCTTTCACTGGAGAAAAGCGTTTAACTTTTTGTTATTGTAAGCTTGAAAACCATAGCGTTCTCCAGCAAAACTGGTAGCTTTTTATCCAATTGAATTTACCTAAACTTGAATTCCGACATTCAATATACATTCGAATTTTAACTTAATTGTAAGCCATAAATAAAATGTGATTCGACCTTCAAATTACACTTGAATTCAAGCGCATATATTTCCTTAATTATAGGTTTAAATATAAAATAAAAGGAATTAAAGTATGTTATACAGCTGCAACAGCACCTGCATCGGTGGCAGTATACAGGAACTTCTTGTAAAATCCACGGCGTGCCTCGAAGATCAAAGCAGTGAATCCAATTGCGCCACTGCGATGTATAACATTGCCAGTTTCACGTAAAATATCAATGTTGTCTGCGTATGAATGAAAATATATTAATATTTCATTAACCTTGGCCACTTACATTGTATATCAGCTCATCGTGCATTTTCCGTGCAGTAGAATTCTCGGGATGACGTTCGTGTTTGTACCTGCATTTATATATTAATTGATTTGTCTGTTTGCTAATTCAAGCGAAAAAGAATGATCTCACTGATTGTGCGAATGCAGTGACACATATGTAGTGGTGAAAAAAATGAAAATTTTCTTGTTGACATTTAATTTATTACGTTACTGGGTTGAAACTGAATAATTTTGTGTAGTGAATTTCGTGTCAAGTTTTTTTAACTTCGAAAACCAACGTTGGAATAACATTCATTTCTTCGGTTTGATCATGACTTACATCCACACTTGTTGTAAAATAAAATTCTCTTAATTTAACGAACCTTAAACTCATTAAGGTTATTCACTAAACGGAGCAGTTGCGATGTAGGGTAGCAGTTTTGTCAAGTAGCAGTTGTACAACAACAAAATACATTGGTGGCAAAAACAAAAATTATCTGCTAATCTACTTCGCTAAAAGCTCGAGTTTACTTCGTGGTACTTTTGTAGTTTTTTAGTGATGCTAAATTTATCACTGTTGGGTACTTGATATTACGGACAGTGTTCGATTACTGAATTGCAATTCACCAAAATGCATTATATTTAAATGAAAATATATATTTTTAATGAATATGTACATATATGCTTGTGAATAAAAAAGAAATGATGGCATAATGTCCACTGTTTTAACAATAAATATTGACGAGTTCCTATATAAGATATGAGTTTTTTTTCTTAAATCGACATCACTAATCTAATTTGTTTAATATGTTTTAATTTTAATGTATTGATATAAGATATTGAATTAAAAATAAGTAACAAAAGGCATACGTATATATTGCATATGGCCAATAAGTAATAAATCTAAAATGTTAATGAAACAAAAACATCTGTTTTTGGTACATCAAACTGAAAACTACCATACTACACAAATATGAAATAAGTGTGTTCACGAAATATGATACAATTCTACAATACTGCTAATGTACATCGGCAACTGCTCCGTTTCGTGAATTCTTAAATCGAAATCTTATTGGGTTTCTGCTGTGTGTGTTTAGTTTAGTTTTTCGTTTAAAAAAATTTAATTTGTGTAATTTTTCATTGTGTATTGAATATACAAATATATTTTATACATATATGTAAAAATAAATGTGTTTTTTATTAATTTAGTTTATTGTGTTTTTATTTTATGTCTATTTAATTGTTCTGTTGCTGTGTTTGTTTTCGGTTTTGTTGTGATCGGCTGCGGCTGGTGCTTTGATATAGGTGCAGCAGGACGTCGCTTGTTGGTGCGCTTGGCACTTTTTTTTTAAATGTCGCCTCAGAAGACTTACAATTTTTTTCCAAATTTGGCAAGATCTCCATGTAATGAAGTATATTTGGGCGGACGTTTAATAATAAATTTAAAGTTTTAGGTCTTTCCTAATTTATTTTGCTTGCGCTTAATAACGCCACTGGCCAAAACTTTATTTTAACTGCTGGAACTTAAAAGTGCCAAGGCAAGTTAGTGTGCCGATAATTGGCTTAATTAAAAGATGATGCCGATTGTTTGGCTGTACAATAATAATTGATTATATTTTCATCAAAACATCCTATATATACTTTTAATCCTAGTTTTGACATTCATAGTTTTGACATACATTTGACGTAACTCTTTTGACTTAATTTAAAACATAGACTTGAATTAAAAACATAGAATAGTAAAAAGTGATGTACATTGTGTACTTTACACCGTCTAAAATAAGGTTTTGCTTGGCGATAGTCCCCATGTCTTCCAAAAAATTCCTCTGCATAGCCAGAAGGCATTCAATGCTCGCGAAATTTTATTTTCAACATGTTTGTCCAAAGTAGACTCTAGATGGTCTAATCTGTATATACTTTAACCATGGATTCATACTTTTACGTCAATAAATATAGAAAATAAAATTTACAGAATTCATATTGTGACAAAGCGCACTATTGTGAACGATTTGAATTTGTAACTCGTGCCAGAATAGGGCTATAAATAAATGTTTCCAACAATTACCTATGTTTGTTTCAAATAAATTAATTACACCCAAAAAAATACTGCATTAAAAATAATTAAAAATGTAGTTAAATTTAAGTAAAATTTAGTTGGTGACCGTCCCAATAAAAATGTAGTAATTTTTGAATAAATGCTGTAGTTGTTTTTATTGCATCATTTTTACTAATTTAAATTAACTTACGATGTAGTAAAAACAAACACATTGACATTTAAATGGATATTTTTATTATCCGAATATGAAAAAAGTAGAAATAAATGTACATATATTTTTTATTAATATATAAAAATAATAATTAACTAACGCGGCGACCACAGCAGCTAAGTCAGAAAAGCCGTAGTCGTGCCGGTACATCGCGTTGCATTTGTGCTTGATGAATGGCCGCCTTTGGTTATGCTCCGGTTGCGGCTGCGGTTGTTGCGATAATGCCTCGTCCAGTGACTGAATATTATTGTTCCCACGGAACATGTATGTCCAGTAGCCACGCTACGCAGATGCATCAAATGCGTAACAACACTCTAAGCCAGACGTGCGTGTTTGACCGCTAAAAGAACCCATCAGAATTATCTGAAAATAGTTTGGTTTTAGTGCCTGGTGTTCAGTTGAATTATTGTTTTACTCACCTACAACTGCAGAACGCTCAACTATCCAGGCATTTAGATCCAGGAGTCGTTTCTACGTCGCCGATGGCGCCTTACAACTGCATGATATTAAAGATGGGTTCGTCGTTGTTTTCGTCGGCAGCTACATAAATTAAATGTTATGAAATAAATAAATATCTATTAATATTAATATTAAATTAATAAACGAAATACTTACAATGCGGTGTGTGTGATTGCATTTTCGATGTGAATTTGACAACTATTTTTTTATTTTGGGCCTGTGCCAATCAGTAACTTTTTACTCGAAAAATGAAATTTTGACAAGTAAATATAAAATTCTGAAGCTTTTGAGGTGAATATGTGTTGTCAAAATTTCCACTAGCCCGATGGACTACATAAAATTTTGACAACCATAAAATAAATATTGAAGTTTAAAAAATTTGAAAACAAAACAATTTTTTTCAGCACAGCAATTGAAAAAATGTCTTTCTTCAAGAATCTCTTCAGAAATTATAAATATGCTAATATATATTTGGTCGGAATAGAGAGATCAAGAACTGTTCGAGCTGCAGCCGTACAAACTTCAGCACCAGCTTCACCAGCAATGTGAAAACAAAGAAGTATATCGGACAAGTACCCGCGCTATCCAACTAACGCGGCCCAAATATTGCGAACCACCACATACAATGCACGTTTTCACATTGCACAAGGGCTCGTGGTGAAGTGCACAGCTGCATCTCGACCTTTTAAATTTGGTAGACCACACGAGTGCAGGTGCCAAAAATATCACATTTTGAGCTCTGAGACACTGGTCTTAGTTGTAAAAATTTATTGCACGAGTGCTGGGGCTACATAAACATGTAAGGAGCTTTCAATGAAATGTGCGGGCATTTTAAATTATTGGTCCAGACTGTCGTAAAAAGTTCAGTGCACTACCCAACTTGGGCTTTAAATAAACTGTTAAGCACATTTGTATTGTCCACCGAGTGTTAGTGCATTTTTATGTTTCAGTCAGGAGTTCGCGGTTCGAACGATCTTTCGTATAGTAGTTCTACGCACTAACCAACTGCATTATGCATCTATGTCGCTACAATTGCGCATTTAAAACCATTAAAATAGTTTTAATCAATTATTATCTCAAATTCAGACATTTTCCAAATTAATTTTCAATGGATGTCAACATTTTTTTCTGTCAAAATTTCATTTCATTTGGCACAGCATAAAAGGAAATATTTTTTCAACAGACAACAATTTTATTCAACTTATTTTCATCGAGTAAAAAGTTACCGATTGGCACAGGCCCTTTGATACGTTGAAAGTGGATAAAACAGGGATGAAAATGACTACTACAAAATAACTAAAAACTACAATCACTGCAGAATCGCAGTAATGGAATTTAATTAAAAAAGTAGTTAAACTGAAAAAATTAATAAAAATGCAGTAAAAACAAGTAGTACTGCATAATATTAAAATAACTACACAGAATACAGTAATTTTTACTTCAGTAATTTTTATTGCAGTAATTTTTACTGCAGTAATTTTTTGAGTGTAGCATCTTTCAATATTTAAAGTAACAGTTTTAATAACAGTTTATCAAGAAACGAAAAGTGTCGATTAGTTCCAAAAGTATCAAATCGTTGGTAACTGTCGAATTTGGTAACTGTCGAACAGTATATTTCTTTCAGTGTAATTTCATATTGGTCGTACTTATGTATATTTGTTTAATTCCCTATAGTATTTAATAGTTTTATCCAATCTGCTAATATAATAAATATGTATTTATAATTTCGAACTGTATTACAGAATAATTTATGGATATGAATGCCAGAAGAGCAAATGCGTTAAGGTGGAGATAAACGAACGTAACTTTGAATCGGCTATTAGCTTGCAAGTATGCAGAATTTTTTGCGGTGACACTATAGGCACACTGTGGCCGAAACCAACAGGGCCAGTTGAATTTGAAAATTTAATGGTACACATAGACCGTACTCGCATCGATTTTGAATTTCCAAACAGCAGTCCAAAACAAATGGAGATATGGATAGCTAGTAAAGACCGTGTTATGGGCATTATCGATGCAAAAATTCCAATCAAGAAACTAGTAAAGCAAGAAGGTCGATCAGTAAGAGTTCGTATTGCTATTGAAAATTCTACACTAAACACATCGGATGTTCCAAAATTAACATTAAAAACAGACGAAAGCTACCATCTGAAGATTTATTTAAAAGACAATGATGTATATGCTGATATAACTGCAAATTCATTCTTTGGCGGTCGCCATGGCATGGAGACTTTTACGCAGTTGTTAGTTTATGACGATATTCGGCGGGAGATACAAATGTTAGCTAAAGTTGATATTTACGATGCACCAAGTTATGTATGGAGGGGCCTTTTGTTAGATACGGCTCGGAATTTTTACAGCACTAAATCTATTAAGAGAACTTTAGGTACTTATTTGGCAATTTTTAAATGGTTCTATAATTTTTATTTTTTTGTTAGATGGTATGGCGATGTCAAAATTAAACACATTTCACTGGCATATAACGGATTCTCATAGTTTCCCATTTGAGGTAAAGTCAGAACCAGAGCTGTATAAAATAGGTGCATACTCGCAACGAAAGGTATATTCCCACGATGATATATCAGATATAGTGGAATATGGGCGCGTACGTGGTATTCGCGTTATGCCCGAGTTTGATGCGCCAGCTCATGTTGGTGAGGGCTGGCAACACAAGAATATGACTGCGTGTTTTAATGCTCAACCCTGGAAGAATTATTGTGTGGAACCACCTTGTGGCCAATTGGATCCAACTGTTAGTGAATTATATTTTACACTGGAGAATATCTACCGTGAAATGTTCCAACTTTTTGATCCAGATGTTTTCCACATGGGTGGTGATGAAGTATCCATCAACTGTTGGAATCACAGTGCAAGTATTAGAGACTGGATGCTGACACAAAAAGATTGGGGATTACAAGAAAGTGATTTTTTAAGACTTTGGGGACATTTTCAAACAAACGCTCTTAATCGTGTCGATCGTATTACAAAGAATATGCCTCCAATTATCTTATGGACAAGTCGACTTACCGATGTTCCATATATTGATGATTATCTTAATAAAAATCGATATATAATTCAAATATGGACTACTGGATCGGATCGTAAAATTACGGATATACTAAAACGAGGCTTTCGAATTATAATATCAAATTACGATGCTTTGTACTTCGATTGTGGTGGTGGTGGATGGGTTAGTGATGGCAACAATTGGTGTTCACCCTATATTGGATGGCAAAAGGTATACGATAATGATTTGCAGAAGATCTCCGGTGATTACAATTCGCAAGTACTAGGGGCAGAAGCTGCTATTTGGTCTGAACAAATTGATGAATTCACATTAGACTCACGTTTTTGGCCAAGAGCCAGTGCCTTAGGTGAACGATTGTGGTCAAATCCAAAAGAAAATTGGCGCTCGGCAGAGCCTCGTTTACTTATGCATCGAGAGAGATTGGTTGAGATTGGAATTGGTGCAGAGGTACTGCAACCAGAGTGGTGTTTGCAAAACGAAAATGAATGTCCGATTGATGCATACTTTTAGTTCTTTCGTCCTTGTAAAACTAAAAATATCTAAATACATTACCTTCAAACATTTTTTTGAATGTTTCTAAATTTATATTGTTACGTGTTTCCTTTGCTTTTTCAAGATATGATAGTTTCAGTTACAAACTAAAAATAAATAAATATGATTACTAAATTACGTGATTATAATAATATAATAGTTTGGCGCTATTGTCCTATAAGAACTAAGGCCAAGCTCTCTCACCATTTTGAGCTGTGCCGCTTATATTTGTACTCAAAGTGGTGGGACCTACAGTTTAATTCCGAATCCGAACGGCGGATGAATACTTTTCATAGGCAATGTTTTACTCTCGTAGGTTTTCCGAGAGCTGGCGCGGTATAGAAAAATGTTTCTATGAATGTTGTTAGCCCCAGTCCAAGCTTGAACCTAGACCGAGAGCAAAACGTAGTTAACTATCTAATAGTTTTTGTAGTCAAGTGCAAAATCTTAAAAAGCGACTATGTTTCAATTTAATAACTACATGTCGTAGTTATTTATAATAAACATGATAATTTAAAATAATTTAAAATAAAGTGTTAAATTTTTTAAATCAAAATTAACGTTGGATAGTCAGATACAAAAATAAATATAATAGCGTGAAGTTAACAAATAATGCTATTATACTTTTAGAGATTCAATCCAAGCTAAAATGAAATGAAACTAATCATGAACCACTGAAGTCGACCCTACATTGGGGGCTGCGAGTATATATGCGGAATTTTTTGTTCCCAGGTAAAATTTTTACGTATCGACAAATTCCTCCGTTTTCTTTATTATTTGCAGTTACTATACTTTTATGCACAAATTTCAATTTTTTAACTCAATAACAGTTTAATTTGCAATTAGAACTGAACATCAGGCAAGGCTAAATCAGATGTTTTGACAAAAGTCTAACAGTGTTCTTGGATAAAATATGTGTGTGAAGATATCCATAAAAAGATATCCATAAATGTTAAGACTTAACAGATGTGGAACGTATGTGGAATCTATGTTAATATTGAAATTATTTTGATTTTTTGTCATTTTTAGCGTTTTTGTGTAGTTATTTATTATAGAAAGCATTAAAATAATCAATAAAATATTAAAATTATCATTTACGATAGTCGTTTTATTTTTTTTAAACCCAAATTGGCGAATTAAGTTGAAAGCAAAGTCCTTTGGGAAACGGCCGTATCTTCCAAGATCCGTCTCCTCCAGACATGTGGGATACGTCATTGGAATCCTCATGAACCTACCTTTCATTCATATATGGTCACTACCCCTCGAAAGATTCAGGAGTCATGTCAAGTGGTGCCAAAGCTACCACTTATTACATGCATAATATCCTTAAACATGTCCAGACATAAGGGATATGTCGTTGGAATCCTCATGATCCTACCTTTCAGGAGACCTACAAAGTGGTTCCAAAGGTACCAATCACTATTTGCATGTTCAATTTATGTTAAATTTAACATTTGTGGAACGCATCATCTCAAAACTGAGTTAGAGTGAGACAACTATATTATAGTATAAGTCAGCTGTGAAGTTGCCACTTTTCTCTAAATTAAATAATAAACATTTGTTTTGAAGAATCATACAACCGGACAAAATATATCAGAATTCGCCAAAAAAAATTAATTGTAGAAAACTAAAGAAATTGTTGAAGAGAATAGTATTCGGTTGAAAAGAAAATATTTTTTAATTAATAGATCGTAAATTATTTAAGGCCATGAATTTGGTCTTAAATAATTTATTTCTTATCGGAGTTATATCGCCTCTTTATCGTTTTTTAAATCCAAGTATTTCATCTTAAAGAACCTTTTTGTCGATCCTGACTCAGAAATGGTTCGTCCATGACATCGCTGGCTACGAATGCAAAAATAGTCATGGCGTGTGTTCACCACGGAACATAATGAAAACGAAAATATATATTTGTTATATCATAAAAATCTCAACCTTGTGGTGAAACTGGCAAGAAGATTTATTAAAACGTGTAGACGCATCTAAGTGAATCTTCCAGTTCATCGAGTGTTTAGTACTCCATTTTGTGCCATGTTGCCATTCGTGTGAAAAATCTCACGAGTGGGATTTATTAATACATTTTTCCCACCTTTAGAAAAATTATTTGCGTTCGTGTACTGCATATGGTCCGTTCTGGATAATCATTTTGCTCTCGATATTCAAATGAAAATTTTCTTTAGTATAATGAATACCTATAATTCGGTGGAAGTGGCATAGGCATTCTATGGAAAATTTTGACACTTCAGGTGAATACTTCATTTTTTCGCGCGTTTTTTTCTAATTTCGTTGAGATTGTACGAGTGTTGCCACGTGCTTTAAAAATCCCACCTGTGGTATTAATTTGGAAAGTTTGCCCACATTTAATAAATATTATTAGGTACGTTCGGGTAGAAAACTCCTTTAGCACTTTTAACCACATACACTCCTTAAAATTCTCCGGGGCAGTGTCGCCAGATGAAATTACCACAAGAATTCTCATTTTACCACAGCAAATTCTCACAAATTACAACAGGGGATATTTACCACAACTTACCTCAAATTACCACAAAATACCAAAAAATTCTACATTTACCTCAAATTCCCTTAAATTACCACAAAATACCTCAGTACAAAAACATCCGAGCCGGCCAAACTATCATAAACGATATCGTAAATGATAGCAAAAATTCGTAAATAATGAATTAAATAATCACATACGAGAATCGTAAATGATTCGAAAACGCATACAGTTTCGTTCTTAATTTGTCCATCGTTACGTGGTATCATAAACGAAGTAAAACCACTCATATATAATAAATTTTCGATCGTTTATGATCGTAAAATAAGTATCATATACTCGTTAAAAACGATATTTTTTGTTCGTAAACGAACTCGTTTTTAATATTTTTTAAGATACAATTTTGAACGTAAATGATGATCATTTTTAACTCTTTTACGAGCTTTTTCCTACTTTTTTATCGATACAAAAAAAAAAAAATAAGTAAATACATTTAATTTTTATATTAAGCTCACAAATGCATTTACTTACTTCTTAATTACATCAAATGATTTAAAATTTTCACCAAAACAATTCAATCTTGTTAAAAATATTGAACACTTCTTGCATTTTTTAAATGAACTTTAGATTACAAAAACAATAATAAATTTTGACAATCTTTTTTTTACGATTTAAACAATCGAAAAATACGAGCCATCGTTATTTACGAACAAAATATGATTGTTTTTTTCATTGACATTTATCATCGTTTTTTACGAGCAAAATGATCGAAATTTATGATTATTTTGAATTGCCAAACGATCGTAATTTACGAAAATCATAAAAATGTTTGTAGGTGCCGACTGGGATAGTACTTATTATCACAAAAAAAACTATATATTACCACCACATGCTCCTCATTATCACATTTTACATCAAAATAATTAAGAATTATATGAATAAAATCAATATATTAACGAAAAATGACTAAATATCTATAAATAATATCAATAAAATAATTTAGTTACTTAATTTTTAATATATTTATGAAATACCAATTTTTAAGGTAAACTTAGTAATAGGAAATAAAATGTGAAATAAAGAAAATCGAAATATTTTGAGTTTCCGTTGTTCACTTGTTGTTGTTTATGTTGTGAGTTTTTAGGTAGTCTTCAATTTGAAAATCGTACTTCACAGAAAAATCGTACATGTGGTAATTTATTTTCCCACATGAGAGAAAAATATGACATGTGTTAATTTTTTCGTGTGGTAATTACCAATTCCCAAAAACGATGAAAAATTATCAAAAGCATATTTTTCTTACATATCTGGTGACACTGCTCCGGGGGAAACATATTCTTTAAAATTTAACTACTCCCACGACTTTTGGGTTGAAAATGTTTCCAAGTGTGTGCAATACGTTGGAAACAATTTCAATATGCCCAACTCACCAGACCACGACTGACTGCGTTGCAAGAAATCGAGTGCTTAGCGTGGGGTATCTATGGGCAGAAGTGAGCGGGGATTGCAACGCAAAAGTGAGCGGGATTTAAGTGTTGCATTTTGAAGAAATTAAAGGGTAATTTAAATATCTATTAAAGAGTTTAATTATTTCAGATTGGTTTTAACAGACCAATGTACATATATTAGTTTTTTTTTTTTGTTTTAATTACTAATATATAAAAATTAAATCCTTTTAAATAATTATTCATTTCTTTTTCATAACATTTATATAATTTTAAAAGAAATATTATTTGTTATTAATTTGTAAAAGGTTTTGGGATATAAAATTTGTGTCTAAAGTGATTAAAATCTCAAACACAACTATTTTCTAAAATATTTTTTTATTTCACATTTCTGCCCTATTTTACTTGGTATATGATGCAACACTGAAAGAAAGAGAGTGCGGTGAGTGTCTGTATACAATAATAATGGAAAATATAAATATTTAAATCATTAATAAAAAGATATGTTTTACTGTACGCAGTCGACTTCAACCCCAATAGTAAATAGAAATTGTCGAATTACCGGTTAACGAATATAGATCGAATGAAAAGTCGTTCAATTTAGTTTATTCAGTAATTTAGTTGAATTTGCACACAGCCTAAATGTGGGAAAACTTTCCAAATTAATACCACAGGTAGGATTTTTAAAGCACGTGGCAACACTCGTACAATCTCAACGAAATTAGAAAAAAACGCGCGATAAAATGAAGTATTCACCTGAAGTGTCAAAATTTTCCATAGAATTCCTATGCCACTTCCACCGAATTATAGGAATTCATTATACTAAAGAAAATGTTCATTTGAATATCGAGAGCAAAATGATTATCCAGAACGGACCATATGCAGTACACGAACGCAAATAATTTTTCTAAAAGTGGGAAAAATGTATTAATAAATCCCATTCGTGAGATTTTTCACACGAATGGCAACATGGCACAAAATGGAGTACTGACCACTCGATGAACTGGAAGATTCACTTGGATGCGTCTACACGTTTTAATGAATCTTCTTACCAGTTTCACCACAAGGTTGAGATTTCTATGATATAACAAATATATATTTTCGTTTTCATTATGTTCCGTGGTAAAAACACGCCATGACTTTTTTTTGCATTCGTAGCCAGCGTTGTCATGGACGAACCATTTCTGAGTTAGGATCGAAAACAGGTTCTTTAAGATGAAATACGTATATAACTCCGATACGAAATAAATTATTTAAGACCAAATTCATGGCCTTAAATATTTTACGATCTATTTATTAAAAAATATTTTCTTTTCAACCGAGTACTATTCTCTTCAACAATTTCTTTAGTTTTCTGCAATTAATTATTTTTGAGCGAATTCTGATATATTTTGGCCGGTTGTATGATTATTTAAAACAAATGTTTATTATTTAATAATATTAGTTTTCGCTCAAATCAATGAATGGCATTCACGTAAACTTTGATTAATGAACATTTTGTATTTTTAATTATTTTTATTAAAAAGTCAAAATTGTGAAACTTTCGAGGGGTAGACACTATATATGAATGAAAGAAAGAATCATAAGGATTCCAACGACGTATCCCACATGTCTGGAGGAGACGGATCTTGGAAGTTATAGCCGCTTCCATAGGGTCATGTTTAAGGATATTATGCATATAATAAGTGGTAGGTTTGGCACCACTTGGGAGGTCTTCTGTAACTTTCGAGGGGTAGTGACCATATATGAATGAAAGGTAGGATCATGACGATTCCAACGACGTATCCCACATGTCTGGTGGAGACGGATCTTCGAAGTTATAGCCGCTTCCATAGGGTCATGTTTAAGGATATTATGCATATAATAAGTGGTAGCTTTGGCACCACTTGGGAGGTCTCCTGTAACTTTCGAGGGGTAGTGACCATATATGAATGAAAGGTAGGATCATGACGATTCCAATGACGTATTTCGAGGGGTAGTGACCATATATGAATGAAAGGTAGGATCATGATCTAGAGGAGACGGATGTCTAGAGGAGACGGATCTTGGAAGGACTTTGCTTTCATTTTAATTCGCCAATTTGGGTTTAAAAAAATAAAACGACTGTCGTAAATGATAATTTTAATATTTTATTGATTACAAAAACGCTAAAAATGACAAAAAATCAAAATATTTTCAATATTAACATAGATTCCACATACGTTCCACATCTGTTAAGTCTTAACATTTATGGATATCTTCACACACATGATAAAATTGCGTTGTGTTGTGCAAATAAATATTGAAGTTAAAATTATGTTAAACTGCATATAAAATTACTCTTAATTGTAGTTTCCATTTAAGAAAATGCTGTGATTATACTGCGTTCATTTTTGAAGAGTTTAAAAAAATTAAGATACTCCCCAGCCGGTGAAGTTTTTAATTAATTTGTGCAGAAATATGTAACTAACTGTTATTTAAATAATTTTGGTACTATCCATAGATATTTGTTAACATGTTATAAATAAAAGTATAGTTAATTAAAGTGTGTTTGTTTTTAATTAATTCTTTTCTTCGATCAAAAAGTTTCTGCTATATAAGGGTAATTTTTCTTCCAAAATCTTGTTCATGATACGTAATTTTTTTAGGGAAACATTTTTTCCTTTTCGAACATTGTTCACGATACCTATTTTCCACCAAGGGTAAAAATTCCCTGAGGAATTATATTCACGATAAGGCTGATTATGTCAAAAAGATGCTCTATCACTTGTGCGTTCGGCACACCCTTTTTATTGACGGTTTTAACTCCACACTAACTCTTAAAAAACTTTAACTCACTCTAACTCCACTCCAAAGCCTCTTCCAACTTCTACCCGAACGCAATGCAACGTAGGGTATCATGCACGACAAATATTCTTCACTACATTTCATATGAGAGTGTTCATATCATGCGTTTTGGGTCCGTTCATGCACGTATCGTATCATGCAAAATATTTTTGCAGGAGCCTGCCGCAAACTAAGAAAACAGAATGTTTATGAGAGTGTTGCTGCAACTATAATACTACTCGTTTTAACAATTCTAATATGTAGGAAATACAAATAAATTTGAAGCAAAAGTTTAAATAATTTGTAAACATCACATATTTTGTATTATTTGTGAGATGTTTCTTATAAAAATCACGAAAAATGTCATATTTGTGGTAGATTCATTGCAACTACTACAGAAATAGGTAGCATTGCTGCAAATATTCACATATTCCACAGATATTAATGCTTTTGTAGCAAAACTATTAATATTGTCTAAATATCACAAAAAGTGTCAAATATTTGACTAGAGAATTTGCAACTGCAATGATGTTTAAGGCTCTAATACTTTTTAACCATCTTTCGTTTTCTTAGTGCGTGCATTGTTGTAGAAATATAAAATATTTATTGATTTTTCTTGTTTTTTGATTGTAGTGATATTAGCCGTGTTTTTTTGGCATCGCTATCAACGCTTCATACAAAAAATAACTTATATACGCTTAGCTAAGTGGGCATTGCTACCCAGTGTTGCGTTCGTTCGTAATTACGTACTCAAACGTACGACATCCCTGACTAAAATGTACGCCATTGGTTCCAATTTAGGTATCAAAAGAGGAGCAAAGTCAGACTGAAGGAGACATAGACATCTAACCTATTTTTCAAAACAAAGAGAGTAATATTTTGAAATCAGCCAATCAAAACGAGGTGGAGCAGAACTGATGACGCATTTTGTTCAGAAATTAGAACAGACATATCAAAGCAATGTCCGACGTAATCTAAGACCCGAAGGAAAATTGATGACAAATAAAACTAAAATGCATTTTTATGTTGTTTTTTTTTTATAATTACAGTGTTTTTTTAAATATTTTTTTACATTTTTTTTATACATTTTTGTATAAATGTAATATTATAAACATTAATATAGACTTAATATTTAAGTTAAAAATACAAATTAAAAGTATAAAAGCAGTTGTTGAGTCAATTAGTGGCGATGAAGGCAGATAAATTTTGCGTGTGTATGCGTTTTTCCAGCTATTTGATGCTGAGCTTTGCTATATATATATATATATATATATATATATATATATATATATGTGACAAAAATTAATAAAAGGAAGAATAAAGATTTATAAAAATTGGAAAAAAAAATTTAAGTTTTAGTAAATATTTGAATTTTTAGTATAAATTTTTTTTAGTAAACATCCCAAGAAGCAAAACAGTCCGTTAACGGAGCCGTATACGGAACAGCAATACGGAATACGAATCCGTTAACAGTACGTTTCGACGGTACGTTAACGGACCGTCATACTGGATGAAATACGGAGTGAATCCGTTGATATTCCGTTTTGAGTTTCCGTTAACGTACCGTAAGCCTGTATGAAAAACGGAATGAATATATTGAAAGCACCGTTTTTATACCATTCAATAGCATACAAAATAACCTTTTGCATATTTTTATTTAACAAGAAACAAACTTATTATGAATAAAATTTTACATGAAATATACAAATTTTACTAAATAAAACAACATAATTGGTGTTTATAATGTTGTAGTCTACTGAAATTCCACATGGTATTTCCAGCAACGATTTCTTGTGAATAGAAACCAGAACAATAATTAATGAAAAAAAAGATAATCATTTTAACTGGATTGCAGTTGTCATAGGGCTTGTATGCGTCTCTGTGAGTCTGAAATGTTTAGTGATGGATGTTTTATTAGCCAAAAAACCAAGACAATTTTGCATCGCACATTATCCGCAAACTTTATATCACATTTTTAGAGCTCTTTGATTTAGTCCTTCTTGAACTGAAAGTCGTTTAAAGCCATCAGAGATTCGCAAAATATGGGACTGCAAATGTATCTACATTATGCAAAGATGTTTTGAATAAAAGCGTATTTTATTTATATTTTATTCACTTATCTTGTTTGGTCTTCAGGAGATGCATTCACCAACTGCGATCATCCGAGCTTATTGTTTATGTTCACAAAATCAAATGAATTGAAATGTACACCAATAACGGAAGAAAATCAGTGCCGTTGAGTTGGAGTATAAACGGAAAATTTACGGAGTACTCCGTTTCAACGGAAACATTACGGAGTTCTCCGTTTCAACGGTACCGTAAACGACTACAACAAAACGGCAATCATACGGAGTTATTAAAAAATACGGAGCAAAACGGAATTCTAACGGAGTCGTCCGATTTGACGGTACGTTAACGGTGCGTAATCGTATATTCTACGACGGACACTTGCTCAATGCTCTGTAAACATGCCGTCAATGACGGTATTGTGATTCCGTGTGTGTCGTAGGCTCCGTATAAATGTTTCTTGGGATTTGAATTTTTATTAAAAATTTTAATTTTTAGAAAAAATTCGATTTTATTAGTAAATATTTAAATTCTTAGTAAACATTTGAATTATTAGTAAAAATTTAAATTTTTAGTAACAATTTCAATTTTATTAAATATTTGAATTTTTAGTAAAAACTTGAATTTTTAGTAAAACTTAGAATTTTTAGTATAAATTTGAATGTTTAGTATATATTTGAATTTTTAGTAAAAATTTTAAGTTTTGATTTTATTAGTATAATTTGGAATTTTTTGTAAATACGGATAAATACACTCAGAAAAAATTTCACAAAATTCAAATAAATTTGTCATATAGGACAGTTTTTGATTCAATAGTATACACAACGTAAAATATTTTTAAATAAACTGAAAAGAAACGTTCGATCAAAAAAAAAAAATTATCCTATTGACTAATTTTAAAAGTAAACAAAAAATATTAATTATATGTTAGTTTTCTGAGTGTATATAAATATATATAAAAAAATAAATTTGCTAACTAATTCGCATAAATAAATGATTAAAAAATAAAAAAAAATCTAAGAAGTAAATTAAAATTGAATCAATTTAAAAATTAATTATCAAATAACTTTTTATAAAAATGATATAATTAAAGTACCTCTCTAAACACATGCAATGACTTCAGTGAATCATCCAGACTGCCCGTGAAGAAGTGAACCAAAGTTTCAAATTTTCGGCGGTGCTGTCAATGGCGACGGTGCTGAGAAATATGACTAGGAAATAACATGTCAATATATATTTTTAAAGGTATTAAAAAAACGAATGACACACTTATTAAAACGACTCCTGATTGATGATTTTGAGTTGTTCTTCATTTTACCGGTGGTATTTGTTTGTATGGAATTCCGAGCCAGATTATTACTGTTTAAATTAAAATTTAAATAATAATCAGAGATTATATTATATAAAATTGATTAAAAAATAAAGTAATTTATTATTACATCTACACACCGTCAACATTATGCTGTTGTCCATCAACTACTGACGTAGCGGAATGTCTGAACTGTAGTCAAAATTCATTTTAACCTGTTGTATTATGTGCATCCGTCTAAAGTGATCGAAATCTGGCTCAACCATTGTCAGCTAAAAAGTATTGTCCAAGCGATGTTTGACATCGTGAACTTATTCTCAAAACACTATCCAAAAGGTGAATTTCTAACAAGTCCCATTTGCATCGATTTTTAATCAGCGAAACGATGCCAGTATTCTGTACTCTGAAATGCAACCATGTTATGTTAAATCAAATGTTTTCGTTTTCGGCTTCTGTCAAAAATTAAATAAACAGAAAATTTTACGACGCGAGCTTGTATGTAAGTTTTCGGATCCCAAGTCACGCTCCGAGTTAGCCTATGGCAGTCATAGTACGGCTACGACATTCGCAACGAAGTCGCGCCACCGCATGCTCAGTGATGTCGTTGTTATGGACGTGGTTAAACAAATACTCGCGCAACTGGTAGAATGAAACATCCTACTTGAAGACAAGTAAACACGCTTCGCAAGTCGCCGTGTCCATCGGATTTTCCAGCGCTCAACAACCTGATTAAACCATGCGTCAACCGTAAATAAGAATAGTTGGAAGGCAGAGTTACAACAGATGTTACAGACACTCATAGCTCAGAGTACAACAGCTGCAACAACAGTTCGCCCAGCAGTTTCGAAAAGAGGCAGTCAACAACAGCAGCGGCCTGTGAGTCGGCATGGAAATGGTCTTAAACAACGCGCTAATCATGTGAAATATAGTTTTAAAAGATCATTAGAAAATAATTAAAAATAAAAACAATAAATAATGATTTAGTTTTAATTTCTGTAAAAATATAAAAAGTTTTGTGGGCAATCTGTAATCGCCTGGCAGCACAAGGGCACGATTATTGATCCGCAATTCTGATTTTAAGTTCTATTGTATTCTATTATATCGCAAAATAATTAATATGATTCGAAAATTATGGAATAAAATATTTGTAATATGATGGCAGTCGTATGGCTTTGCTGATTGAAATGTTTTTGAATGTCTTGATCCGTCTCCACGCCTTGGTCATATTCCTCGACCAATATGAAGCTGCTAACGCTCAGCAGCAGCGAATCCGCCAACATATTGTGCCGGCGATGAGCGCACAATAAGCAATAGTTTTGCCACCTGTGATGTTTTGCAATATTCTGCAAGAGTCTGCACGACCATTTGTTGTTTTAAATTTCCTAAAAATAAGCATCCACAATAATATTTTATAAAATAAATTAATTGAAATGAAAAAACTTATAATTTTTTGATAGCCTAGGTCGCACGAAAATTTTCTTTTTAATAAATTTTTTGACGTTTAAGTGGACGGCAACTTTTTAATTTTATTGTTCCGTTTTGAACTGAACGAAAGCGAAACAAACGAGAACAAAAAGCAGCAATTTTTTTAAAAAGCTCTCTCTGAATGGAAGTTAAAAACGGAAAAGGTTGATCGGACACGACATGGTTGCATTCCATAGTTCAGAATACTTCCGAGCGGAGCTGAGAATACACTGGGTATCGACGCTTAATTCATAAGCGTCGATAGAAATTACCATATCAAAAAAATGCTGATTTTTTGAAAATACTTGGCCGCTCTGAGAAATATTTTGTCAAAATATGAAAAATTATTTTTGAAAATTTGTCAAAATTAAAAAAATGTAAACAAATGAAATTTATACAATTTTAGAAAAATTTTATTAAAATGTGCAGATCTTTATGCAGAATGAAATGCAGACCTAAAACGATACATCCACTGCTTACTGGCAGTATCTGCAAGGTTTTGTAGTACCAGGAAGCAGTGGAAAGCGTTTTCTTGGACTTATTAAGAGGCCTACACGTTGGGGAACTTGCGCTCGGCAGCAGAGAACTTTGCCGTCAGCTCCATACAATGCCATGGACTTTAAAGCCATTGGAATGTACAACACATTTTCACTCATAAAGAAATACCGACGACCGCGATTAAACTAATGGTTTGCAATGGTAAAAAATTGCGAAACGAACTATTTTTGCGAATTCAGAATTTACAAAAATTGACAATTATGACAACAAAAATAAATGATGACAAGTTTGATAGAAATATATTAAGCGACGATAGCGTTTTTTTGGAAAAATATTTTTAAGCGTTGGTACCGATGCCAAAAAAACACGACTATTGTAATATTTTTTAATTATTTTTTTTTTTAAATTTTAAACGTCAAAAATTTAAATCAAACTTATATTTAAATTAACATTAAAATTTTTTCACTTATCCTCTAATAGCTTTCGTAGGGATGTTACATAAGAAATTTCAGTAGCTTGAGAGGTTACATATTCATTTCTACTAGAAACAATAAACGAGAACGGGCGAATGAACGATGTCACCCTATTGTTGTGTATATAATCGTAGAGTTCACAGCTTACATATGATCCACTGTTGTGTATCATAATCGTGGAACTTACAGCGTGCTTATGATCCACAATATAACATAATCAGTATATTTTTCTTTATGGCATACTTTTAGGGTTAAGCATTATGCATGTTAAACACAAACAGCATTTAATTGTATTGGCGCACACCGCTTAACATAGCACAGGTATACACGCCCACGTTAAATAGGTCACTCAGATCACACAAATAAATGCTGACTTAGTTATTTTAGAATGATGAAAGTACTCAATTTATTGTGAAACTATAAATACGCTGACTAAGTTATTTTAGCATGATGAAATTACTCAATTTATTGTGAAATTATAAGAATACGAGGTGTTAAGTAGAAGTTAAGTATAGACTAAGAATCAATTGTTTTCGATAAGCTGAACTGTCTACAAATAATTGTTAAGTATAAGTGTAACCAACTTTTAAAGCGAAATAAAGTGTCTTGAAGTAAAAAAGACCCGGTTGTTTTAAATAATATAAAGAAAGTAAAAAGGACTCAGTAAGTATAAATAGGATCAAGTTAAAGTCCTAGTAGAAGGACCTTTTAACATACGACATTTTGGCGCAGCCGGTTTCTCAAACAACGCTCTCAGGGACCGAGAGAAGAAGGACGATAGAAGGAAGAAAAGGACTAAAAATCACAAAATAAATGGTGATTATTTAATTTTTGTTTTGAAAATACGTGAGTAACAGCAGAAAATTTAAACAATTATTACAGTGTTTAATAAAGTAATAAATACAAATTGAATAAATAAATATACAAATGGAAATTAAGATTAAATAACAAAAGAAATAAAAAGAAAATAGGAAATTTATTTAATATTAAACTCAGATAAGTAAATAAAATTATTTCTAAAATTAATATAAAACGGAATTTTTGATATTTTTTTAATTTAAAAAAAAATTTAGAACTTTTAAAATATCATTTTCATTTTAAAATTTAAATGAGAATAAAATAACATTTTAAAGATTTTGAAAATTTGAAATATTTTTTTTTATTTTTATAACATGGTCAATTTAATTAAAAATTTTACATTATTATAAAATATCTGGTTTTAGTTAACAGATTAAAAATTTGAAAAATTTATAATTTTTTTTTTTAACATTGCGGAGCTACGTGTACTATTGAGTGTTCTTGGAAATAAATTGGGATTTTTTTTTTAATATGAAACGGAATTTTTGATTTTTTTTTTTAAATTTAAAAAATTTTAGAACATTTAAAATATCATTTTCATTATTAAATTTAAATGAGAATAAAATAACATTTTAAAGATTTTGAAAATTTGAAATATTTTTATTTTTCTATTTTAATAACATGGTCAATTTAATTAAAAATTTTACATTATTATAAAATATCTGATTTTAGTCAACAGATTTAAAATTTAAAAAATTTATAATATTTTTTTTAACATTGTGGAGCTACGTGAACGGAAATAAATTGGGAAATAACGGAAATAAATTGGGATTTTTTTTGTCGTTGATAAATATATGGCGGAATTGGAACAATTACAGTTAGCATACGGAAACATACTAGGGCAATTGGACAGGTTTACGGATAAATTGTGGGCTCAAATTAACCTCGAAGTAAATAATAAAGAACATTTACAATTAATAAAAAATAAAGTTAATAACACAAATGTTTTTTCTAAAGTAGAAGGAGTAGATGTCGAGTTCGAAAAATTAATATACTTCATGGAACACAAAAGTGAGAATAAAATAAAAGAGATAGAAGGCTGGAAAGGCGAATTTGCTGCATTAACTAAAAAAATAAACGATAAATTAGCAGAAAAACAGGACTTGTTAGACCACGCCTGCGGTATAGAAAAATTAAGAGCACTGTTGAAAAATAAAGATATTTCTGATGAATCAGTAGCTAGGGCACTACGTCAACAACCAAGGTTAGAATTCGAATCAGTCGAAGAGGCAAATAACAAAGAATGGGAATTGGATTCGAAAATCAGATTTTTAGAGGCGGAAGTAAACTTAGCACACGAAACATCGTTATACCATAAAGAAGCTTTAAGAATAGAAGAAAATTTAGAAAGCATAACAAAAGATATAACAATAATTGAAATGCCGACAGACGATATTTCGAAATGCGTACGAAATCTGGTCCCGGTGTTCAAGGGCGAAGATTCACCGTTCCTAAAAACGGAGCTTCTTAGATTTATAGACGGTTGTAAGGCAGCCAACCTTAAAATAACTGAAGAAAATCAGGAGGAATTCATGATTTGTATTAGACTGCGTCTTGATGGAGATGCATACGAATTAGTGAGGACCAAGAAAATAGATGAATTAGATGAGTTGTTTGAATTACTTAAAAGCACATATTTAAAGGTGGCTACATTAGATTCAGTTCAATACAACATAAGACAGGCATATCAAGGTGGAGGGGAAAGTTTAAGGGCGTTTGCAAGGCGTTTAGAAGTATTGCAGTCGAATGCAAACGACATAGCCGATACAATGTACAAAAAGAAAAACCTGCCAACGGACATTTTTAACACGGAACTATTAAATTCTGTGCTAACAGCATTTGAAGTGGGAGTGAGTGACCCGACTGTAAAGATACTACTGTTGAGTAGCAAGGCAGATAATTTAAATGATTTATTAGACGAAGCGTTAAGGGTAGAGGCCACAATACTGAGGGGGCCGAGATTACCGGAGGAACTATATAGTTTTGAAAAAAGACCGAATGGAACCTCAGTTAGTAAAAATAGTCAAGAAACTGATATTAGAAATTCACGACAAGATAGGGGTAAAAGTCAACAAAATAGAAATAATGGGAATACAGGGGGTGCCGTGAAAAAGGGGCCAGTCTGTTCATTTTGCACAAGACCAGGACACACAAGGGATGACTGTTATTTGCGAAAAAATACACCATTTTGCAGAGAATGCGAGAAATATGGACATGAATCGAGTTGGAGATGTGGATCAAATAGATGGAAGAACGCCAGGAGAACCAACAACAACCATTTCGGAATCAGCAGTACCAAGGGAGTTATAGAGGATTTCAGAATAACGGCTATCAACACCAGCAGCAGCAAAATCAGAATCCGCAAGACAGCAATACTCGTAATAATAGAAATAATAATATTAATAATGGTAATGAAAATAATAGAAATAATAATCCGTTTAGAAATAACAACAGTAATAACAATAACGAACCTAATAGAACATACAGAAATAATAGGGCATGTTATGGGTGTGGTCAAGTCGGCCATATGATAGCGGATTGCCACGCCAAGAAAAATGTTGTGCCAAACGGTAGTAATGCTCACAATAGGGGAAACTACCACGGGCCCAGCCAAGGCCAATAAGCTGGGGTCCCGTTAACATTAGTAAAGTTAGGTCAAAGGTAGAAATAGTGGATCATACACCAAAGGAGCCTGTGATCACATTTGCTACCGCAGCTTCAAATAACAACCAAAAAATCGTGGGGGAAAATATCGTTCATCAAACGTCGAGAGTGACCATTGATACATATGTTGAGCCACCGTGTTTGGTCTGTAAGGAGACGTTGAAAGAGGAAAAAATGGGTGAAAATATTGTTCATCAAACGTCGGGAGTGACCGTTGATACATATGTTGAGCCACCGTGTTTGGTTTGTAATGCAGTAGTAGGAATATTAGTTTATATCATACACTTTATAGGTATTGTGTCGATTACACTGGGGAACAAAATAATAAAATTAGCAGAATATGAAAAGTATAAGGGAACCTTTGGAGAGGAAGCAGTAGGGTATAAAGTAAAAAACATATTATCAAGAATATCAAAAAGTTTTGAAAATTTCGTAATAGAATATGATAAGAAGATTAGATGTCATATGAGTGAGTTTAGTAAAAGATAATATGCAGTAGGAAGGTGACTGTTTCAAACTACCTAATGTAAGTGAGGATGCTAAAAATGGAAAACTCATATTACTGGTAGATTCGGGAGCAGATGCTAGTATAGTAAAGGAGGGGTCGATGATACGACTTCCGGGTTTTCATAAAAAATACTCAGAAGGACTTTAGTGGTGCTTTTGGGGGATGCGTAAGGACTTTAGGGACAATAAATATTCAGCACAACAGTATAGAGTGGTTCTGTTTAAAGATGCATGTAGTGGCACTTGAACAAGGAATACCCGCTGATGGAATAATAGGACGAGATAATATATGGAATAGGTCCATAATAAACGCCATAGATAAGAAGTTAATATTTTATGATAATGATAAAAACAATACTATACAACTACCCATGAGGACACGGGCAGACATGGAAAATATTTTTCTAAATCAGGAATTAAAAATAGAATCTAGAACCGCAAAGATAGTATCATTACGTTTAAAAACAAAATTTCCAATCGTCTTAATACATAAACAAGAAATTTGTCCAGGAGTATATTTGGGCGAAAGCATATCGAATGTTAGCAAAAATAGAGTTTATGTGTCGGTATTAAATGCTACAGAAAAAGAATTTATAATAGACAGTGCTTTTAAACCAAAATTCTCGAATTTCAATCAGTATAAGGAATCGGATACCAACAATTCTACAATAAATAGCATAAATTCAGTAAACATTACGAACAGAATTAACAAATTATTAGAGGAAATAAAAATTGATGGAACCTTGAATAAAGACGAAATTATGTTTTTCATTTAGACGGCGATGAATTAACATACACGCCAGTACTTAAACATGAAATAATAACACAGTGGAACCAACCACCAATCAATCAAAAGCAATACAAATTGCCACACACACATAGAGATGAAATCAACAGACAGGTTAGTAAAATGTTGGATGACGGCATTATATCACCAAGCATATCACCCTGGAATTCACCGATGTTGCTAGTTCCTAAGAAGAGCGGCAAGGACGGTAACAAAAAGTGGAGGCTAGTTATAGATTTCCGTAAATTAAACGATGTGACAATTAAACAAGTATTTCCGATTCCTCGAATAGACGAAATATTAGACCAATTAGGTCACAGTCGCTAGTTTTCAACTTTAGACTTGGCAAGTGGTTATCATCAGGTACTAGTTGAAGAAGGGGATAAGGAAAAAACAGGTTTTAGTACAGGTCTTGGTCATTTCGAGTTTAACAGAATGCCTTTTGGTTTAAGAGGTGCTCCAGCCACTTTCCAAAGAATAATGAATCACATATTAACAGGTTTACAGGGTATCGATTGCTTTGTTTATCTTGATGATATAGTGGTGTACGGAAAGAATTTAGCTGAACATGAGCTTAGGTTGAGTAGAGTATTGCAGAAATTAAGGGAACACAATCTAAAATTATATACAGAAAAATGTCAGTTTTTGCGTCGCGAAGTTGTCTATTTAGGACATAAATGTTCGGAACTAGGTGCTTTGCCAGACCCCTCAAAGGTTGAATGCGTGAAAAATATTCCGGTACCAAGAAATAAAAAAGAAGTACAAGCGTTTTTGGGATTAATTAATTATTACAGAAAATTTATAAACAATATGGCAAAATTATCATTACCAATTAATAAGTTACTTAGAAAGGATGTTAAATTCACTTGGACCGACGATTGTCAAAATTCATTTATTAAACTAAAAGAATCAATAATTTCACCACCAATTCTCGCATATCCAGATTTTACAAACCCTTTTTTACTTACAACAGATGCAAGTAACGAAGCAATAGGTGCGGTACTGTCACAAGGCAAAGTAGGGAGCGACCGACCAATAGCATTTGGTAGTAGGGCGTTAAATGGAGCAGACAAAAATTACTCCACCATTGAAAAGGAATTTTTAGCTATAGTCTGGGCAACGAAAAATTTTAGAGCTAATCTTCTTGGCCGACATTTTCAAATTTATACAGATCATCAACCATTACGTAGCACAGCAAATCTCAAAGATCAGACATCAAGGTTAGCCCGTTTCAGGCATAAATTATCAGAATATGATTACGAAATATCTTACAAACCAGGTAAACAGAATTTGAACGCAGATGCTTTAAGTAGAATTCCACATCCAGAACCAGATACTACTGCGGTCCAAACACGGTCTAAGACCACACAGAATAAATTAGATAATCAAATTTCAAAAACCAAAAAACAAGTGAGCACGCCAGTACTGGATGAAATAACAACAGACACCAAAAATGAATTAAACTCGAGTCTACTATTAACTGACCCAGAGGAAACTGTTATAAAAGTGTTATAAAAGACTTTCATGACTCAGCATTAGGGGGTCACCAGGGCGCAGTGAAAACATATTTTAGAATCAGAAAACAATTTAAGTGGAAAGGTATGCAGAAACAAATAAAAGATTACGTTAAGAATTGTCAAAAATGCCAAGTAAATAAAAGTTCTAGGCTTACTAAAATGCCAATGGTTTTAACTGATACGCCTGTACGACCATTCGATAAAGTATACATGGATCTTGTAGGTATTTTACCGGAAACTATATCTGGAAATAAATATATATTAACTTTTCAAGATGATTTTTCAAAATATATGTGCTGCATAGCTATCCCAGACGCAGAAGCAAGCACTGTAGCAAAAGCATTTTACGACGAAATTATTACACGACATAACATACCAAAAGTATTGATAACCGACAATGGTTCGAATTTTATTTCAAAATTATTTTCGGACACGTGTAAATTGTTAGGAATTAAAAAGTTACATATTACGCCATATCTTCCCCAGGCCAACGGCTCCTTGGAAAGAAGCCATCGACCATTAGCAGAGTATTTACGAAGCTTTGCGAAAGAGGATGGGTCAAACTGGGACCAATGGTTAAATACCGCAATGCATGTACACAATAATACAATGCATATGTCCACCGGTCAAACGCCTTTCCGTACTTTATACGGTTACGATTTTGAAATGCCAACCAATCTAAAACGCAAATGCTCACCAGTATATAATACTGATGATAGCAACAAGCTATTAAAATACCAAATTCAACGCACACACGAAATCGTACGACAAAATCAAGCCAGAGCCAAAGAAAAATCTAAGCAAAGCTATGATAGCTCATTACACCCAATAATATTCAAAATAGGCGATACAATTTTACTTAAAAATCAAAATAGGAAAAATAAATTTTCACCAGTTTGGGTAGGACCCTACGAGGCACTTTCAATAATAAGCCCTGTAACGACTGAGATTTGTATCAAGGGTAAAGGGAAAAAATTTCATAATAATTTGTTAAAAGCATACAACAGTATAGTTACGTAGAATGAAATAAACACTGTCTGCAACAAGAACCAATAATTTTTAACATCATTGAAATAAAGTCAAATAGTTAGTGCAGGACAGAATAGCTAAGTATTACATATTGAAATTAAATTGAAACTACAAAATAAATAAAGAATAGAGAAAAACTATATATATTTTTAAATGTAGATATTAAATAAATTAATTTTAAATAATTTATAAAATCCAAAAAATGTCATGTAATATTGCCAAAATACAAATCGCAGAGAAAATAGCTATGTATTAATTGAAGATGACTAGCATTGAATATAAACAAATAACAAAATCAAATTATTATTTGAGGTACGAATTTGCAAGGTATAAAAATTACGTTGTCATTAAAATTGTGATAGGTCAGTACCTACCTCAATGGCATTTTAAACAAACAGGTTCATTGCGCATAGAGCGCAATGCTCCTAGCTCATATTAATATAGAAGGCTTGAATATATTCATATGCTAAACGATTAAATGCACTTCAGCACTTTACAGGCAGAAGCCACTAACATACTGGAACTGCCTAAAAACTGCCTAATATTTTTTATCATTAACACAATTTTCATTCATGAAACTAAATATATTAATGCAGATATGCATTAATATAGCAAACTAACAAACGTTTTAAATTCATCATTACACGGTAATGAAAATAAATAAGTACAATTGAGATGTACAAAATTAAATATTTAACAACTTAATATAGCAAATAATTATGTAATTCTAAGAAGTCGCGCGCGCTTATTTCTTAATACTTAAAAAAAAATTATTAGTTGGTGCATGAGTAAATAGCTAAGTATTGTTGAATATGACTAGCATTTAACCATGTACTACTGGGACTCTAAATAAAACAATTTGTATTGAAAAAATGCAGAAACATATCCAAACATATATGTTTCTAAACAAAATCATATAGTACATGTTGACACATATGTAAATTCACTATTATAACTAATTAAGGTATAATTATGGCCATAGCCTTAACAGGGTGTATTAAGGTAAAATAAGAAATATTTATGGTCTTTTGGACTGATGGACAATAATGGAAGAGAAACTATCTATAAACACCTGAATAATATTGATGAAAATGAACATAAAACATACGAAATAATGAAAAGACAAATTACGGTGATTTCATCAAATTATAACAAGATAGCAGAACCCTTACTGAATTCCTTGAAGGAAGTCGAAAATCTGCAAAATGTGTTAAACATAACAATAAGAACACAAAAATACATAAATGAAAAAATAAACTAACAAGTTAGTCATTTACTATTCATGATGGATACCTTGGAAATTCAATCTACAATTAATGCAAACCTAATCGAAATTCAAGGACAACAGCAGATGGAAATGGCAATCATAGATGATCTATACAAGGGACGATTACACCCGACAATTATAGACCAGAGCGAGTTAGATGAAATGTTGACTAGTCTCACGTTAAGAGGAAAGGCGAAGTGGTTCATACAAAAATCATTCGAAATGCACCGTGCATCAACAGTACGAGTTTTCCCAGACACAGACGGCCTAATAATAGTAATCAAGACACCACTACCTGATGATTTGTTGTTCACATTATATAGAATTTACCCAATCCCCACAAATATTAATGAAGAATGGGATGCATTGGTTAAAACAACATATGACTACATATCAGAAGCAGAAGACCGGAGCAAATACATAGGTCTATCGAATGAAGATCACAGCAAATGCATTTTGGTTAGCCAACATACGGATAAAGAAATTACACTATGCAAACGTCCAGGAACCATGCTAACAACTAGCAACACACTATGTGAAGTCGCGCTGATTCAACACAGAACAGATATTAAAGATAACTGTGAACATGTTGCAATCAAAAGGAGTTCTGGCCTAGTAGTTAAACTATGGACACCAAACACATGGTTGTATAAATTCAATACACCAGCCTTTTTCGAAGCAGTTTGTGGGTCAAAAATAGCCACATTGACACTATCCGGCCTGGGTTGGATGTCCATAAATGAAGCTTGCAACATACACAACAAAGAAATGATACTGTCATACGAGTTTACACATCAAAGCATTAGGAATATAACATACAAGAAGGAAGAACATACGGTTATGATAGAAAATTTACAAGGCAATTGGTCATCATTATCATATTCAAATATATCACAAACATCGTTACCGATCTTGGTGTCAGATCACAGCAAAATAAGAGCAGCATTAAGAGATGGGCATCGTGATTTCGACGAAATATTACTACAATTAACTGATAACCAGGAACGCAAAGAATTACTTAATCGTCAAAATGAAATAACGAAAACCGGTATGTCTTACGCATATTAATGCTGATATTAATAATAATAATAGCAGCATATGTATTATACATACATTACTACTCGACAATTAAAAATAAAGCAACAATAAAAGCCGATGAATTTAATACAAATAAATCACCAATAGCAACAATGCTAAGGCAACAATGCTAAGGAAAACCTTGAAATGGTGTCAAATACTTTTCCCAGCAAGAAATCCCCACTCGAAAAAATCGGTTCATTGCGGAAATCAACAACGCAGAATATTATATAAGTAAAAATTATAACTTCATAACTAATAGAACTTAACGTAATTTATACCACATAAAACAATGTAAAAAGAAAAAACTATTATTCTTTTTAAAAATAATTTTCTCTTCAGAAATAATTAAAATAATACAAAAAAAAAACTATTATTCTTCTTAATAATAATAATAATTTTTTTTTTCAATAAGGGGGAGGTATGTTGTGTATCATAATCGTAGAGTTCACAGCTTACATATGATCCACTGTTGTGTATCATAATCGTGGAACTTACAGCGTGCTTATGATCCACAATATAACATAATCAGTATATTTTTCTTTATGGCATACTTTTAGGGTTAAGCATTATGCATGTTAAACACAAACAGCATTTAATTGTATTGGCGCACACCGCTTAACATAGCACAGGTATACACGCCCACGTTAAATAGGTCACTCAGATCACACAAATAAATGCTGACTTAGTTACTTTAGAATGATGAAAGTACTCAATTTATTGTGAAATTATAAATACGCTGACTAAGTTATTTTAGCATGATGAAATTACTCAATTTATTGTGAAATTATAAGAATACGAGGTGTTAAGTAGAAGTTAAGTATAGACTAAGAATCAATTGTTTTCGATAAGCTTAACTGTCTACAAATTAGTGTTAAGTATAAGTGTAACCAACTTTTAAAGCGAAATAAAGTGTCTTGAAGTAAAAAAGACCCGGTTGTTTTAAATAATATAAAGAAAGTAAAAAGGACTCAGTAAGTATAAATAGGATCAAGTTAAAGTCCTAGTAGAAGGACCTTTTAACATACAACACTATCAACTAGCAACTGCACGGGTTTCGCACGCTTTACCTTGCATACACACATAGAAAATTATTGTTAAAATTTGAAAATAAATATTATCAATTTTTCAAAATACTAAATAATAATATTATTTTCTTTTTGAAAATAATCTTATTAATTTTTTTTTTTGGTTTAAAATAAATTTGTCAATCTTTTGTTTTGACTTTTCAATTTTAATTTCAATTTGCAGTTAAGATGCTGCGCTCGTACATTGATAAAGAATTTCAACTTCAAGAATTAATACAGGTGAGTGTTATTTGACCCTTTTTTTGCTTTTAATTAAACGACCTTTAGTTTCTACACAGACAAATCGGTATATTTCCTACGACTATTCCACCGTCGATCGTACGTCGCGCTCCTATCAACGCTGTTTGGCCACTGTTCACATTGGCTTTCTGGGCAACGAAAAATTCGTCGACCGAAAAACCTCGACGATGGGTGACTTGGGAAAACGTGCACGTTACACGGTGGTAAAAACCAGACTCCAAAGTTGCACACGGTCGTGGGATTGACATCAAGGATGTGTCCCTGGTCATTCACTATGACATGGCCAATCTATTGAAGACCATACGCATACAAGGCGTATTGAGCAACCGCTCGCTATCATAAAGATTCGTGACGCAATCAACGTTGTCGCTGAAAAAAGAGGCACATTATCATGCCCATCAACAGTAACAGCAATAGTCAATAAACATCCTCAATCATAAATAATTTTTTAAAATAGAAAATGTCTTTTATGGTGTAAAATTTTATAGCAATAATTTAATTTTATTGTTAGTAGTTTGATAATATTATTGTCAATGACGTAATTTTGTGTCATATAAACCAACAATACAATTTTCAAAAACGATAATTTTATTTTCAAAATTTGTTCGTTAATTTTATTGTTTGATCCGACAATAATTTGAAAATAAAATTTGTTTAACATAAAATATTTTTAAATTATTGTCGGATTCGACAATTATTTTCTATATGTGTACCATGCAGTTAGACTGGACGCTGTTCAGTAAACGTCAACAAACTTTTGTGGCAAATGTGTAACTTTTAAGTTACCTCTAACACCAATGTTGCAAACTAGTAATTTTTAGTTCTAAAGCAGTGGCTAAAAACATGTATAGGACATACGCAATAATATGTCATAATGCTGTGATATAGAAGTCATACATTCTGATAATGGAACATAAATTTAGTTCCAAAGCGGTGGCTAAGAACATGTGTTGCACATTGCAATAATATGTCACAATGCTGTGATATAAGTCATAAAAAATGTTGCATGTTTGACATTATCGTCGCTTTTGGAAAATGTTCAACAGTGGCGCCCGACTGCGGGAATGGGTCACTAAATAAATTAAATCTCTACATTTATTTTTCATGTTGTAGTAACACCTTTTGTTCAATGACGGTGCCACCTCTGTTGCCGCCTCTTTCTTCGAAAACGTGAGCCACAGTAGCCGAACCATCCGCCTGCATTCGCAAAGTCTTCGCATCATCGTATGCGGCATACCTAAGAGTAACCGTTGCATCAACGCAATTCCAGGATGCGCATCTCAGGAATGTCTTGCAGATTCTGGAATTGCGGGATGAACAGCTGACTCGCCGTTGTCTAGGTTATAATGTATTTCGTTGGAGGACGACTTTGACTTTTCCGTAGCTGCCGCATTGTAGTCAAATAGTGTGATTATATGTTAATATATTTGTTTTTAATTAAAATTTAAATGTCAATATTTCTATTTGTTCGGGTTATGAACGAAGAGTTGGTGTATTATAAACATTAATTGAAATACTCAATTTCAAAAGAGATGGGTGGCAACTAGTCTGTAAAACATGAAATGTATAAATATTGTACCTTTGATACGCTTCAGTGTTCCTTGTATTCCGTGGTGTCTTCGGCCGAAGTGCTGTGTAGAGTTCCTTGACGTTGTTGTTGTGTTGATTGTGATTTTCAGTTTATTTATTTGGTTGAATTTAAATGTTGCGAAGACCGGGTTTGTCGCGGAGACGGGTTTTAAATATTAATTGTATTCTTTCAAATATCCGGAGACGGGTGAGTCGAGTGCGTATTGTCGTTTTTAGATAAACGTATCGAGTGAGATCTTTTACTTAAACGTTAAAACTCATTGCAGCGAGTATCACTGCAACGAGTACGTCCGGCAGGCGTGTTCGTACACATCGTGTTTACGCTCTACGTAAACATTCTGCCAGGCTTGCAGTAACTGCAAAATATCGGGTCTTTAGGGTTCATTATAATTACTACTGTGGGTCAGCCAAGAACATGCGATAAAGTCAGCTAAATAGCCAACAGCGACATGATCCTTTTTGGCTCAAAAAGTGGGTCTGATTAGTTATTTAATCGGGGGTCAGTGGCCGCGTGAATTGCTTCAATTCATATCTCCTAAATGGGTGCAGACTCGTGTTTTGTCTCTCATGACACACGACACATGTGTTGTTGCTGGTGCAATTTTCTGTACTATGAGATCGTGCCAAACAATTCACGCAATAGTGGACATTTTTCGCTATGTTATTTTTTTCATTCAAGTTCTTCTCCTTGAACCTGTAACAAGTCGCTAAGCGATGATCCTGATGGCAAAGTTCTCATGCCATTGGACGGGTCGTCAACTCGCAGGATCTTCATGGGTTTGCAGTAACTGTGTGGTTCAAACCACTTACTTGTGCATTAACGGCAAGGGTCGCAAGCCCTATCCGCTTACATAATTTTTCTGTTACAAATGTAGCTTCAGATCCTGGATCAATCAGGTCGCGCGCTACATATTTGTATCCTTTGTGTTCGATGTTGACCCATGACGTACCAAGAATCATTTTCTTGCTAGTAGCATGTGGCTTTCCATTATTTTGATGAGTGGGTTTAGAGTCAGTGGACTGTATTTGGGTTGTAAATGCTTGGGTTATAGCCGCTGCACTTGTACTGGGTCGTGTATTTAATTCTGAGTCAGTGTTTGAGTTCAGATGCTGAAGTGAATGATGTATTTTTCCACATGTCTGACACTTACATTCACTTCTACAATTTTTAATGCCGTGAGTGATTGCTAAACAATTATAACACAATACTACTTTTCTCACTACATCGAGTCTTTCACACACTTTCATGGATATGAATCTCGTGTTGGCTTTGTATTATGTGTGGGTTCAAATGCTCAATGGGTCTGAGAAACATTCATGTGATATGTATTCACATTTTCTCCCCAAGATTCGGGTCCAGTACCATCTCGGCTGTGACTTGAAGTCGATGGCTTCATATCATCAACAGCTTCGAGTGTCCTATATCTTCGGGTCAAAAATACGTTCAAAGTTGTCCATGATGGTACAACTGAGATGTCCGTTAGAGATTTCTCAAAATTCTCTAAGGCTCTTGGGGAGATGGGTCGAGCACAAATATACCAGGATTGGGTCCCAGCTCTTTGTGTCAATTTGAAAAATTTTGAAGGATCATAATGCAGTTATTTATAGTTCTTTGTAGCTTCCTAATGGAACAACCTGACTCAAACGTCACTGCTTGCAAATTAAAATGAGTCTTTAACTGCGCATTTATTTGCATTTTTTTGCATATTTGAGAAGCCAGCATTGGTAAGCGGAGCATTTTTTACAATATCGGGTTTTCTGATTAAGGTAGAATAATTTTTCTACATCACTTAATCGGGAATTGATTGTCGGCTTAATCTAAAAGATTATCACGGTTTATAGTTTGTCAGAAAATAAATCTAAAAACTTATAAAAAATATATAAATAATTTGTATGTTTGGGTGTGCATGGGTTAACCGCAATCAAAATTATTTGTTCACAATGAAAGAACGATAAAAACGTATTAAATCAATTTGTTTTTAGATAAACTTCAACAAAATTTGAAACATTTATCATTGGGTCAAAATGGGTTAACTTTAAAACTTTATTTATTGGTAAACCGGGTCGAAATAAAATTTTTTTAAACAGATTTACGCTTTTGGCTGTGAATTTGTTTAAAATCAAAAATATTTTATATGAATTATTACACGCTGCAAAAAAGGGCTCTCCCAAACATAATTTTGCAGGCATTAACATATATGTTTGGAATTTTATGTAAACACAATATATAATTGACTGATAAATCATTTGTAAACAGGGGTGTATTGAGACTTGAAGAGTGATATAATGAGCTCTGAAACATTTTAATGATGCCCCTTAAAATGGGGTATGTTCTAATGGAAACAAAATAATTACTACATCCAAACAAAACAAATATTTGGACCGAAACATAAATATGTTCAAAATAAAACATGATTTTGAACGATCTGAATATAAATATGTTTCCAGTGAAACATATCAGTTGTTTCAGTTCAAAAAGTAGTACGTTTGCATAGAAACATTTTTGAAAAGAAATCCTCCAAATAAAATAAAATGTTGTTTTTTTTAATTTATTTTTATTAAAAATCTTTAAACATGCACAGTGGGAATTTATAATAATTGAATTCATATACAAATTTTTAAATGCATAAATAAATAATTCGTTTAAAACTGCAAGTACAAGTGACAGCATCAATGAATGCACAATTGCACCAGCAGACCAGACGGCCAAACGATTCAGGCTCGCTTTATATTTGGAACAGTTACAGTTGATCTCAGTACAGCACATAGCGTAGGCAAGGAATTTGCGGAGGCTTTTGTAAAAAAACATGCCAAATTCTGTTTAAAAATCGAAACACAGATTTTTATTTGTGGTTTTTTCACTTTAGTTTCAGAAATTATATACTGCACTATATTATACTCTGTTACTATTTGTAATTTACCAATAACAAAATTATTACCGACGCGAACACGTTTTCTCAACGAACCACAAGACACGTACGCAGAAAATGCCGTGTCAACTCGGTGACCGTAGGTAGAAAATTCTGCGAGTGCCAACTTCGTATACAAGAAGATTGTTGCAAGAATACACTTATTTAAATCCATTTTCTTTTTTGTTTGTTTGTAAACATCAATATGTTCAAACGATGGCGTCGGTAGAAAATGCTGCACAACGTTGCCAACTTCGTCAGTCGATAAATTATCGAATTAAGACGAGCGTTGCAAACATACGTTGTATTTAGATTTGATTAGCATTTTCTGTGTTTCGAAACAAAGTTTTAACCAAGTAAATTGCCAAGAAATAGTTTATTCAAATGCAATTAAAATTTTATGTTGGACAATATAATTATGTTTACACGTGAATAAAAATAAATTCAATTTCGATTATAATTTAATTACACTTCATTCCGAATACATGTATGGTAATTTAATTTAATTTTTAATTATATTCAAACATATTCAAACAAATCTTTTCTATCCGTGTATATATTATTTTGTAAAAATCTTTAACTTCATTTAAAAAATCAATAAAAATGATGTAGGGTCCTGATGGGTTAATATTTTAAAAATATTTTTGATAATAAACGGGTCGGGTAACGCTCTTAGCTGTGAGTGTATTAGTGTTTGTTTATTTGTTTTATGAGCAAATAAAACAAATAAAAACAAACGAGTGTAGCGGCGAGTAATTAGCTGAAAACAAATGAAACAAAAATTTGGCAAATTTGTAAAGAAAATATATTAAAATATATGTATGTGGGTCGGGTCAATTACAAATTAATTGCCAAATTTTTATTGTTTCATGCGGGTCAGGTCAATCCGTTGCTCGATCGGACCAAATGTTCGGGTTATGAACGAAGAGTTGGTGTATTATAAACTCTAATTGAAATACTCAATTTCAAAAGAGATGGGTCGCAACTAGTCTGTAAAACATGAAATGTATAAATTTTGTACCTTTGATACGCTTCAGTGTTCCTTGTATTCCGTGGTGGCTTCGGCCAAAGTGCTGTGTAGAGTTCCTTGACGTTGTTGTTGTGTTGATGTTGATTGTGATTTTCAGTTTTTTTTATTTGGTTGAATTTAAATGTCGCGTAGACCGGGTTTGTCGCGTTGACGGGTTTTTAAATTCATTAATGTCGCGGAGACGGGTTTTAAATATTAATTGTACTCTTTCAAATGCCCGGGTGGGTCGAGTGCGTATTGTCGTTTTTAGATAAACGTATCGAGTGAGTCGATCTTTTACTTAAACGTTAAAACTCATTGCAGCGAGTATCACTGCAACGATTGGGTCCGGCGGGCGTTGTCGTACACATCGTGTTTACGTTCTACGTAAATACTATTCATTTGTATTTGAATTCAAAATGTTATTAAACATAGTAAATTTATATGCAGCAGTTTGTAAACAATAAAACATTATTACACATAGTAAATTCAAATTAAACATAGTCAATTTTGTGACATTTGAAAATTTTAAAAAATTACTATGAAAAATAATTTTTTACTATAACTAAATATGACTTCATATCGTTAAGATATATAACGAATTTACTATGAATCATAACGGATTTACAATATGACAATAAGTCCTGCTAACTGGCTATACTTAACAAATTTTTAAAATCTATTACAATTTTTGTATGGAAATCGACTTATGTCCGATTTACATTGTATCTTCTGTGAGTTTCACTGTATCGTCTAGGGTTGCATTTTTGCATAAAAATGCTATAAAATCAAACCGAAACAGAAATATGTTAAAAGGGGACAAATTCAAAATTGTCATAACAACTTTGACAGAAAATATATACATAATATTTAAATTTATTTTAATAAGCAGTCAGACACATTTAACAATTTGAAAATTGGACCAAAGAGCGTGGTAATCGATTTTAATAAAGCCGCATCACGAACTACCACTTCAGCATTGACATGCAGAGACGTGGATGAAATGCGCATATCAAAAAATGAAGTCTCCGGGTTCTACATTGCATGCAATTGCTGCGAAAAGGCTTGGCTCACTTGCCATTTGTTTCCAGGATATAATAAAATATTAAGAGTGACGGGATTTAATATGTTTAATATGTATCCAAATATGTGTTTATGTTTTGCATCTATGTACAATCTTTTCAGCAAAAATTTGATGCGACATTGTTGCAACTTGCTACTGATCAAGTTGAGCTAAGTGCCTAGTGCACTGGGGCTCTCCGATTTAAATCATATCAATTTTTCATATTCAAATGCTATTGCGTATTTTATGACGAGAGAGCTTGCTACTCGCAAACAGTCAGTACGTTGCAAATGCAACCTGTACTACGCAGCACGCTGCAACTGACACGATAAATTATTCCATGATGATAAATTCTCCAGGCCACGATGAAATTGTTTCATGGTATGGTATTGTCATTATAAATGTGCTTAATAGGTGTTCGATAAAGTGGTAAATAAATTGACATTCATTAAAAAGTTTATATTTTTTTATCTGTCAAAAATGTTGGCAGAAACTTTATTTATTTATAGCAATCTTTTACAAAACTTTATAGAGGAAGACATGTTGAACTTTTCTGTATCGCCTCCTATAATGCAATACAGTCGCTGTATCACTTCTCCTATAAATTTGAAAGCTATCTGGTCGCTTACACCTGATCATTTTCCCATAAGACTTGTTGTCCTCTCTTTTGGTGTATCTCCTGGCGATACAGCGTATCTCCAGAAGATACAATGTAAATCGGGCATTAGCAGGGAAGAGCTTATCTTATCAAGCTCTGAGATGTGTTTATATTTGACAAATCTAATTTGTTAAGACTAGTTTAAAATTCATCATTGTTAATTGTGTGTTATTCATTTAGGAGTTTTACTAAGCACTGGAAACTAAAATATTTAGATGCAAATTATACATTTTGACAGCATTTTTAAGTTAACAAGAAAAAGTACGTTCATATAAAAAGGTGCTAACTTTAACAATTTAACAATTTATCACGACTTAACACGTTATATGAATACCCTTAATGTTTTTTCCCTGAGTGTACACAAAATATTTATTACATCCACTACATATGTCCATGGAACGTTGAGTTGTAAAAAAGGACAGCCGGAATAGTATAATTTAAGAAATTTAAAAAAATTACTTTTATAAAATTTTCAGAAATTGCATTTTTTTTAAGTGCGCGTTAAAATTAGAGGGAATATAAGCTTTAACTTCATACTGCAAAGTTCGCATTCGTTTCTTTTTGCTGCGTCATACCATTTTCTGTTAGGGTTTTTTGAGCCCCGTGTATTTTGTGCAGACAAAAATGTCTGAATGACAGTAAAAATATTTACCGCGACGAGTAAATTGCGTTTATGAATCACTACAAAACCGGGTCTATGATATTGAAAATGTTCGTGAGCAGTTACTTTCTGAAGGCGTCATTCTACCGTGTGAGAAGGTGTCTCAGGACGTGGCTGCGGCAGTGACAAATCGTGCAGCTAAAATAATTTTAAATAAAAATGCATTTTAATTTAAAAGAATTACAATGAAGAACAATAAAAACATAGCTTTTGGTTTTTCATTATTATTGTCTATTTTTATATTTATTTGATAGTTTGTCATTTGATTATTTCCATCAATTTTTGAAAAAATAAATAATCGAATGACAACCTAATATATTGTTAATAATTTGTTGTCATATTTTACCTGCGTATTGGTAGTTAAAAGGGTAACTTAAAGCTCAAAGGTAAACTCATTAAGTGGCCGTTTTTAATATGGAAATAGCATATTCATCTTTTTTCGAAATACATTTTTTCGATGCCAACCTAATGCCAAAATATTCTACTTCACAGTAGTTTTTCATTAAGTCACGAATTTTTTCGAAAACCGAATCGTTTACTTTTAGAGTTAGAGTTCATCACTACTGTGCCACATTGTCACACTTTAATCTATGGGAACTTTAGCCTACAAACATCAAAACCACGACAGGCGTCTGCAGAGCTTCAGTGTTTTTCTTATAAGACTCTAGGCTAATAATATTGCGATGATTAAAGGTTTATTATAGTAAACCTTAAATCAACGCAATATTAGATTACGTTATTTATTAAGGTCCAGTTGTTCAGTAATAGTTTAAACCAAAGATTTTGTATATTAATAAGAGTTCTCATCTCATTGCTTCCTCTGCCAGCGTCCCTCATGCACCATACAAATGCCGACGTTTTCAGTTGAGAACTCTTATTAATATACATATTCTTTGTTTAAACTACACCATTTCCAACTGAAATTGATAAAATTCCAAAAGAATGTTTGGAATTTTTGTTTGATTAGGAACTATAAACGTTTTAAAAATCTAGAAATGTTTACATTACTATTTCGACTGAAAAATGTGACCTTAATATCTTTAATAAACCAAACTTGTTAATATATGTTTAATATCATTTACAGTAAGATAATCACAATCAAATATATTTTCTAGTAAAAGATATATCAATAAATAAATCATATTTTGGTAAAACGTTGTTTTCTACTTAATAATAGATACAAAAAAAATTGAAAAGTAGGCCGTTTTAATATATCAGAAGCATCATCTGTTAAAACGACAGTAGATAACTGTTTATACAAAGACGACCAGAGCAACTGTCGAATCGACAAGGGCTACTGTTAGCTGTATATATGACATGTAGACTATATGACAATTTATTCTGTCGTGTTAACCCTTTTTCGACAGTAACTTACTGTGGGTTCTATTTCAGCACTGAAAACTGTTGAAAAACAATCCAAAACGACAGTTTTTTTCTGTGTGTGTACCGTTAATACCTGGATATTACGGGTATTTTAACTACACGGGTATTACACGGTCTTCCAAGTGTCCGATAACCCGAAATACTCGTATGAAATCGAGAGCTCTGGATGACACAGCCGTTACCTCTCGAAAATTTGAAAATAATATCATTAATTTTTGTTATTGAGTGTAGAATAAATTTGACGTTTAAAATTATTATTTATATTTTGAAGTTTTATATTTTTATTTTCAAAAATATTCTTTATTGTCGCGCGATAGTTCGGCCCTCTCGCTATCGAACGTATACACTATTATATGTTTTTTATGTGATATACTACATCGGCGAGCAGCGACGGATGGCCGGACGCGAATGGAGAATGTTCCGTCCTCCGAATCGACGGCCACCGGACGCAGTATCATCGAAGTACTGTCGGGAATGCTACTATTAGCGTCTAGGTTCACAATGAACTCGCTGGCATATGTGGCGCCTGAATAATATGCTGCATGCGTCTAGCTTCCAGGGCCTCCATCGACGGGAGTAGACCAAACATATTTGAAGTCACCCTGCACGCCAAGTCTATATCCTTATATACATCGCGGCGGTGTCCAACTTAGTTTAACCCCTCGTGGCGTGTGAGTAAAGAATACTGCCCTACTGGCAGTCACCATTGCGCAGCTGAAGGAAAGAAGAAGGTTCTATTTGCGGCGCAAAATTATAAAGTTATTTGTGTGCTAATAAAACATGACATAAAATTTAAAAATTGTTTGTTTTCTTTTTAAAAATTACATTTCAAATTTCAATATTTTAAAAATGCCATTCAAAGCAAAATCGAAAATTTACAATTGAAATTTTCATAAACAAAAATTTTATGTTCAATATTTCTTTGATAATTTGATTGTTGAATCCGACAATAATTTGAAAATAATATTTGTGGATCCATTTTAACATGAAATATTTTCAAACTATTGTCGGAATCGACAATAATTTTCTATGTGTGTACCGAAACCTCCAATTGAAATGTATATGGGCCATTCCACACCAAATCGACCAAAAATAGTAAAATTTGAGATTTTACCTTTTCGATCTTAATGAACTTTTGGCAACTGATAAAGGGTATCGAGACATGCACTAAACATTTTTTTTTTATTTTTTCCGACCACTACTTCCAGAGATACAGTGGCTCAAAGTTGGAAAAAAAGTGCCAAAAATCACTTTTGTACTGTTGTTCATATTTAAATATCTCTTGAACTAGAAATGCTAGAACTAGACATGTTGAACTTTTCTGTATCGCCTTCTATAATGCGATACAGTCGCTGTATCACTTCTCCTATAAATTTGAAAGCTATCTGGTCGCTTACACCTGATCATTTTCCCATAAGACTTGTTGTCCTCTCTTTTGGTGTATCTCCTGGCGATACAGCGTATCTCCAGAAGATACAATGTAAATCGGGCATTAGCAGCAACTTATCAAGCTCTGAGATGTGTTTATATTTGACAAATCTAATTTGTTAAGACTAGTTTAAAATTCATCCTTGTTAATTGTGTGTTATTCATTTAGGAGTTTTACTAAGCACTGGAAACTAAAATATTTAGATGCAAATTATACATTTTGACAGCATTTTTAAATTAACAAGAAAAAGTACGTTCATATAAAAAAATTTAGCACGACTTAACACGTTATATGAATACCCTTAATGTTTTTTCCCTGAGTGTACACAAAATATTTATTATATCCACTACATATGCCCATGGAACGTTGAGTTGTAAAAAAGGACAGCCGGAATAGTATAATTTAAGAAATTTAAAAAAATTACTTTTATAAAATTTTCAGAAATTGCATTTTTTTTAAGTGCGCGTTAAAATTAGAGGGAATATAAGCTTTAACTTCATACTGCAAAGTTCGCATTCGTATAATTTTAAATAAAAATGCATTTTAATTTAAAAGAATTACAATGAAGAACAATAAAAACATTGCTTTTGGTTTTTAATTATTATTGTCTATTTTTATATTTATTTGATAGTTTGTCATTTGATTATTTCCATCAATTTTTGGAAAAGTAAATAATCGAATGACAACCTAATATATTGTTAATAATTTGTTGTCATATTTTACCTGCGTATTGGTAGTTAAAAGGGTAACTTAAAGCTCAAAGGTAAACTCATTAAGTGGCCGTTTTTAATATGGAAATAGCATATTCATCTTTTTTCGAAATACATTTTTTCAAGTCCGACCTAATGCCAAAATATTCTACTTCACAGTAGTTTTTCATTAAGTCACGAATTTTTTCGAAAACCGAATCGTTTACTTTTAGAGTTAGAGTTCATCACTACTGTGCCACATTGTCACACTTTAATCTATGGGAACTTTAGCCTACAAACTTCAAAACCACGACAGGCGTCTGCAGAGCTTCAGTGTTTTTCTTATAAGACTCTAGGCTAATAATATTGCGATGATTAAAGGTTTATTATAGTAAACCTTAAATCAACGCAATATTAGATTACGTTATTTTTTAAGGTCCAGTTGTTCAGTAATAGTTTAAACCAAAGATTTTGTATATTAATAAGAGTTCTCATCTCATTGCTTCCTCTGCCAGCGTCCCTGATGCACCAAACAAATTCCAACGTTTTCAGTTGAGAACTCTTATTAATATACATATTCTTTGTTTAAACTACACCATTTCCAACTGAAATTGATAAAATTCCAAAAGAATGTTTGGAATTTTTGTTTGATTAGGAACTATAAACGTTTTAAAAATCTAGAAATGTTTACATTACTTTTTCGACTGAAAAATGTGACCTTAATATCTTTAATAAACCAAACTTGTTAATATATGTTTAATATCATTTACAGTAAGATAATCACAATCAAATATATTTTCTAGTAAAAGATATATCAATAAATAAATCATATTTTGGTAAAACGTTGTTTTCTACTTAATAATAGATACAAAAAAAATTGAAAAGTAGGCCGTTTTAATATATCAGAAGCATCATCTGTTAAAACGACAGTAGATAACTGTTTATACAAAGACGACCAGAGCAACTGTCGAATCGACAAGGGCTACTGTTAGCTGTATATATGACATGTAGACTATATGACAATTTATTCTGTCGTGTTAACCCTTTTTCGACAGTAACTTACTGTGGGTTCTATTTCAGCACTGAAAACTGTTGAAAAACAATCCAAAACGACAGTTTTTTTCTGTGTGTGTACCGTTAATACCTGGATATTACGGGTATTTTAACTACACGGGTATTACACGGTCTTCCAAGTGTCCGATAATCCGAAATACTCGTATGAAATCGAGAGCTCTGGATGACACAGCCGTTACCTCTCGAAAATTTGAAAATAATATCATTAATTTTTGTTATTGAGTGTAGAATAAATTTGACGTTTAAAATTATTATTTATATTTTGAAGTTTTATATTTTTATTTTCAAAAATATTCTTTATTGTCGCGCGATAGTTCGGCCCTCTCGCTATCGAACGTATACACTTTTATATGTTTTTTATGTGATATACTACATCGGCGAGCAGTGCCTGATGGCCGCACGCGAATGGAGAATGTTCCGTCCTCCGAATCGACGGCCAACGGATGCAGTATCATCGAAGTACTGTCGGGAATGCTACTATTAGCGTCTAGGTTCACAATGAACTCGCTGGCATATGTGGCGCCTGAATAATATGCTGCATGCGTCTAGCTTCCAGGGCCTCCATCGACGGGAGTAGACCAAACATATTTGAAGTCACCCTGCACGCCAAGTCTATATCCTTATATACATCGCGGCGGTGTCCAACTTAGTTTAACCCCTCGTGGCGTGTGAGTAAAGAATACTGCCCTACTGGCAGTCACCATTGCGCAGCTGAAGGAAAGAAGAAGGTTCTATTTGCGGCGCAAAATTATAAAGTTATTTGTGTGCTAATAAAACATGACATAAAATTTAAAAATTGTTTGTTTTCTTTTTAAAAATTACATTTCAAATTTCAATATTTTAAAAATGCCATTCAAAGCAAAATCGAAAAATTACAATTGAAATTTTCATAAACAAAAATTTTATGTTCAATATTTCTTTGATAATTTGATTGTTGAATCCGACAATAATTTGAAAATAATATTTGTGGATCCATTATAACTTGAAATATTTTCAAATTATTGTCGGAATCGAGAATAATTTTCTATGTATGTACCGAAACCTCCAATTGAAATGTATATGGGCCATTCCACACCAAATCGACCAAAAAAAGTAAAATTTGAGATTTTACCTTTTCGATCTTAATTAACTTTTGGCAACTGATAAAGGGTATCGAGACATGCACTAAACATTTTTTTTTTATTTTTTCCGACCACTACTTCCAGAGATACAGTGACTCAAAGTTGGAAAAAAGTGCCAAAAATCACTTTTGTACTGTTGTTCATATTTAAATATCTCTTGAACTAGAAATGCTAGAAACTCCGCTAATGACTCGTTTTAAAGCTAATAGAACAAGCTTTTAGAAAAATTAAGTTGTAATTTCCAAACGGTAACATGTGGCCCGTGGTCATTATCCTTGCACTTCAAAATTGTGGTCCGTAAAAAGGACCCTTTTTAAAATTCTGAAAAAAATCCAAAATTTCTTCAATTTATTGTTAATGTTAATGCAAAATTTCAAGATGGTATTTTGATTGCATTTTACTTTAAAAAATAATTTACTAAATGTCATTGAAATATATGTATTTTTGTGCGTATAGATGTCATGCACACAATTTCAAAAAATATATCTATTAATTCCTTTTCCCTGAAAAATAAAAAAAGTATGAAGACACATTTAATATTTTATTTCATCATAATTAAGCAAAATAAAAAAAAAACTATTTATAATGCCACATATCCCAGCAAGAACACAGTCGTTCATTTTATTAATCATTTTAGGGGTAGCAATGATCAAAGTGTCGATCATTTTTTTGATCACTTGTAGAATAGCGACGGGAAAAAAATGATCAAAAACTTTGTGTTCGTGTGATTTTGCATCCCTTTCTTACGCACGTTGACACAGGTACTTCTATTTATACATGTGTCTTTTTCATTCATATCAGTGCTATCGACAAAATGGTTGTTAAAATGATAGCATGTAAATCTTCAGTAATGTAAAATGATTATTAAAATGAACAAACATTTAATCGGTCATTACTATTGTTAAAATGAATAGTAAATTGATCGATTTAACCTATGCCAACCCAACCCAATTATAAAAATACATTTTAGTGTTTAGTTGTTGTTTATTTCATTTAACTTTCATTTTCTTTAACTTTAATTTTCTTTGTGTACGTTTTTTGATAATATCGAATTTTTTCAATTTGCTTCATTTTTTTACGATTCCTAAAATACTTCCTTTTTTAAGCGCGAACTCTTAGCTTGTGGTATACACATTTTTTCACGTTTTTATGTCATACGTCTGTTAGAAAGAGACAAATATATTATTTCAAAATAAATTTTTTAAATCACATATGTGTTTAAAATGATTGATAAAATGACCAAACATTTTGATACTAGGTAATATGTCACAATAATCATTCTTGCATGTGTAAGTGAGCAGCAAATATTTTGTATTTGTGTTGGAGTTTCGGTCAGCACTGTCTCGCTGGGATGGTCACATATTTTTATATTTTATAATATTTCACTAGCTAAACAGCAATTTGTATAGAATTCATTTATTATTTTATTAATATTCTTATATTTCTTTAGCATTTTCACTTAATTAACGACTTTCATATATTTTGCAACTTCTGTATACATTTTTGACGTTTATTTATTTCTGCATGTATACATAATTTTTGGCAATAAACTGGCAACTAAAGTGCTGATAAACATGAGGTTGCTGTTTGTCATTTATTTTGTTGATACAATAACGTACTCAGTTGCCGTAACAAATGCACAAACGTCAAATTTTGGCAGAATGAAAAATGCAATCATGAGGTTACGACAACCGAACTTGCATATGCGCGTACTAACATTTCAGTTAGAGTAAAAATGGTACGTTCATTTTAATGACATGAGGTTACAACAAATGTATTTCGGTTGCAACACTGAAACGTTGGTTCAATTAACCTCATGCCAAAAGAGGATTTTTCTGTGTGTACAAGCTTACAAAAAAAATCACGTCTACCAGATTTTGGATGCTGGCATCGATTGCCTCCAGCTGTCTTGACGCTCGGGCTTGAAGTCTACGATATTGATGGATGACATAGAGCGGGACAATTAATTAAAAAAAGTCATTTTTGTTGTCCTATATACTCTTTTTATACTTATTTTGTAGAATTAAGTCGATATTTAAAAGCAAAAAAGTAAATGTAGGTGAATTTCATTAAAGTTAAAAATAAGGCTAAATATTGATTTGAAGTAAATGTTGAAATCAATTTAAGAATTAGTGTTGATTTTGATTTGAAAATGAGGAAATTTTCATGTTATGGTTAAGCTACCAGTTTTTATTGAAAAAACTATGATAAATTTAGGTTAAAAGTGTACAAAAAAAAGCAACAATTTACTAGGCAGATCCAATACTGCTAAGTTTCTGGTAGGATTTTGAAGAGTATATACTCACCAGTAAAAAACAGTCAAAACTGGTAGGTTTCTTGTACACTGAACCAAAAAAGTACATTTCTACAATGAAAAAGTACATTATCACAAAGAATATTTCGTTAAAATTGGTCCAATGTAACTGTTCATTGTCACAACGAATCTCCGGTAATACAAATTCATTGAATTACAATGTATGGATCATGAAACAAAATGACAAATATTCATAATCACAATGAATATTTCATTAGCTATATTGAATGCGAGAGTTCATTGTCGCAATGAATCGAATACATACCCAAGAAACAAATCGTTCCGTATACGTACTGTTAACAGTACAGCAAATACGGAATCAGATTCCGTATACGTGCCGTATTACGGAGCCGATTACGGTACAGAGAACGAATGAAACGTGACATCGAAAACGGTGTTCGAAACCGTTTTTCATACAGTATCGGCGCACCGTTAAAGTACCGTATTTTCAAAATAAAACGGTGTGAGCTCCGTAGTCGACGGTACGTTTCTGTGCCGTATACGGTCCGTATTTTTGTTAAAAAATGGAGTGGACTCCGTTGAGTGAATTGAAAAACGTACCGTATACAGTACGTTTTTATGCCGTCATTTTTGAAATTACGGATTGTCATATTTATTAATTTACTGCTAACTTTAACTGACTTAGGATAAATTCAATAACATATGTTTTAATTTTATAAGACATTTATTTCTAATTAAAACAGGATTTTAATACAAATTAAAAATAATTACTAAAGAATAAAAACAATAAATTATTAAAAAAATTAATATAATATAAATTAAATTTAAGTACAAATATAACAATAGCTCCTTCAGATCTGTTGCGTTGAACTATTAAAATATGTCCGTTGATTTGCTGTGCATATTTCAATTTTTTGATAAAAGTATCTGTAAATAAATAAAAAAATAATCAATATTATGAAAATTTTTAATAAATAAAATAAAAATAACAGGGTAAAGTATTGTAAAATTGGGTAAAGAAGATCACAAAAATTTAGTTACAAAGTCTTCACATTTTCCAAATAATAAAAAATACCACATATGGGAAATTATTAAAATAAATGGCAACTATTGTTCAAAGAGAAAATATTCTACGGAGTGGCACCTATGAATACTGTCAAATCAAAAATTTACTTACATTTGTGAATTTTTTAAAATATATTTTTAAATCGCTGCAACGAATGCCGGTGACAACGACAAACCAACTCAACCATGTTTAAGCCTCAGCAAGCCGCTCATAAAAAGCATAAGATATGAACAAAAATTTGTAAAATGTAGAACTCCCGGTAGAACTTAATCGAAGGGCAGTATCGCCGCCTGGTTCAAAATGTGCATGCTCAGAATTTTCCATTGTCTCACGTCATTGCCGCGATTGTCCAGATATGTCTTCTTTTGTTGTTTGTTGAATTCTAGAAATAAATTTCGTTGCAATTAAATATTTATTTAATTGTATGCGATTTACACTTACCTAATTTGTTTTGGTTTACATGCACCATTTTCACAGCTTGTAAAAAAACAAACTAAAAATTTTATAACAACGACTGAAAAACGGAGTGAAAACGGTGCATACTGTCCGTACTTAACGGAGTTAAAACGGCATAAAAACGGAGTAGTCCGTATCAAACGGAGTGCTAACGTATACGTCTCCACGGAAACAAAACGGAATAAAAACAGTATGTTCGAATTACGGACAATATACGGCATTTAAATGGAGTGGAATATTTTGGCATGCCGTAAATTTTCCGTTATCTTTCAAGTATCGGCGGATCCGTCTCCTACATACAGTAAACGTACCGTTACAAACGGAATTGGGCTAAAGTTCACTTTACCGGCCGAAGTGAAATTAAAAAAAAAAAAATTGTCACGCGCTGTATTTTTGCAAAAAAAAAAACACCAAAATTAAAAAATCGCGCCGCTCGGACCCGTGGTGACCTTGAAAAATCAAAAACCGGTGCACCCACTTACAAGTACATATGGGTACTCAAATGAAAGGTATTTTCCTCACGATTCCAAATCTGTAAGTGTTTTTCAGATCTGTCAATCCTAGCGGCCCCTACATCAATTTATGTAATTTCAATCATATGTATATGTTTTATGTGCTACTTGTATGTAATAATTGAAGTATATTAGAATGTATGTACATATATTTAGAATGTATGTACATATATATCTATGTGCTTCTGAAAAAATGAAAAATTTTTCAAAAAAATCGCGCGGTGTTTTTGAAAAATTTTTCGCCAGCGGCGCTACAATCATACAAAAATTACTATTTCATATCAAAAATTAAATCAAAAGTAGATATATACCTTCTACTTAAAAAATGAAAAAAATTTCAAAAATATCGCCGATTTTTTTGAAAAATTTTTCGCCTACGGCGCTAAAAACAAAGAAAACCAAACATTTTCCTTCTAAATTCAATAATAAATCAAAAATTAAAAAATAACATTAAAAAACTTAAAATAATGCAAAAAAAAAATTAAAAATATTAAAAAATGAATTAATATTTTTTTTATAAAAAAAACAAAAAAAGGAAAAAAATATATATAAGCTTAAAAATCTTAAGGTTATACATTCTTATATACTTCAATTATTACATAAAAGTAACTCATACAACATATACATATAATTGAAATAACATAAATTGGTGTAGGGGCCGCTAGGATTGACAGATCTGAAAAACACTTACAGATTTGGAATCGTGAGGAAAATACCTTTCATTTGAGTACCCATATGTACTTGTAAGTGGGTGCACCGGTTTTTGATTTTTCAAGGTCACCACGGGTCCGAGCGGCGCGATTTTTTAATTTTGGTATTTTTTTTTTGCGAAAATACAGCAATTTTTTTTTTTTTTTTTTCGCTTCGGCCGGTAAAGTGAACTTCTCCCCGGAATTGTGATTCCGTATGTTTACGGAGCTACGTTAAAATGTTTCTTGGTTTCTTGCTAATGAACGAAATCATAAACAAAAAGTGAATTGTGAATTCAGAAAGTTTTTTCATTTTATTATTTTAATGTAAATTCAATTAATATATCCATTAACTATAATAGTATAATATAAATTAAATGTAATTTCGCACTTCATTTCACTTCATTTCCCAACTACATATTACATTTGTCGCAGCTTTGTGCGAATTAATAAAATGTTTTTTTTTTTTTTTTTTTTTGTAGCAGCAGAGCGCAGCTAACGCTACTAGAAACGAACACGGAATAGATCTCGTGATCAGATTGTCAAATTATTGTCGGCTTGACATTCTGATTGTTAATATTGAAAATGTCATTAGATTGTTGGTGATAACAATCGAAATTGTCAATTTTAAATACAAATAAGTTGGCAGTTTAAAATTTAATTGTAGAATATAAAATACGATGGTGCATGCATAATTTATTAATTAATTAGTTAATTTACATCGTCAACATATCACAATGCCTAATCTGTTCTTGTGTAAGTACTTGTTTATTTATTGTATTCTTCTTGCTGGGCGTTTCAGAGAAATGTGACGACGGGTCTAACATTGCAGACAATATGCTTTGCAGTATTAGTATTGAGACATTTGGTAGTTAAATAGTCCTGCTAAACGCAATAATTAATAGATAATATTAATTCTAAAAATATTACTCACATTTTTTGATGTTTAAAAATTTTAAAAATAATTCAAAACAATACACACAATACAGAGCTTCCACACAATCACATTTTTATTAAATGGTCTCCTACCAGTAAAACTAGTCAAAAACTGGTCGGTACTGGTAGGGATTTGAAGAGTAGATCCCGAACGTACACTCTCAGAAATATATTGTTACTTTTTAACAATATGTGATTGTCATTTCATTATACAGTGATTATGTGGCACCTCCGTTTTCTGGCTTTCAAATATATGTCAATTTATTGTTTTTATTTATTTCAAAATTTTAAAAATTCTAACAAAATGTAAGTTATATTTTTACAATTTAATTATTCAATATTTATTGAACATATGTGCATTTTGTGTAGATATGGGAGCCATCAAATAAAACGTTTGACGGTAGAAATGGGAAGGAAGTAAACCCTTTCTGGATAACGCATGCGAGTAACATAAAGTGCGACTGTTCTGCTATCCACAAATGCCCAAGACCACTTCTGCCTTTCACATTGGCGTTAAGCTATTGACGACGACCAAATATACCAAAGAATTTCAGAAGATGTTCTCTTAGTGTACATTTCTGCACTATAAATAATTGTTTGCTAATAAAAATTATAAAAATATTCGTGTGACATTTTTTATCTTATTAAATGACAATGTAGATTGTTATTCATAAACAATCGAATGACGATTTAAAATAACAATCTGATTGCCAAACCGACAATAATTTGACAATCTGATCATGAGATCTATTTTGAACATCGAAATTGTTACAATATTGTCGGAAATGACAATATATTTCTGAGAGTGTAATGAATGAACTTTGCTGATAAATATAAATATATAGCAACAAATGTTAGTATGCCATAATATTTTTATATATGTGACAATAGAAACTGTCGCATCCAACAAAAATATTGTTTCGCATTTGAAATACGTGATTTGCGACAAAAGACTACGAAGACTCGCTGTAACAAGGTAAGATGACTTCGTTATTAATTTGTTTAAACCTATATAACATTATTTTTGTTGAAGATGCTTTTCGATGATCAAGAAAACGATTATCAGCCCTAAAGAGGAACTTACCGCCCCGTGGAGATGGGAACATGTTCCTAGAGAAAACGATCGCCGCAGGAAAATGCAGAAGACAAGGTCATGGTAAAGTAAGAAGACTCAATGGTGAAGCCGTCGCAACCACGACACGTATAGCAGCGCAAGGAGATCAAGCACCTCTTTAAGTTTAGATTGTAAATTTAAAAAATAAAAATTAATTTTGACATTATTTTATTTTTTGGTCAGTTTGTGGACAGTTTTTGACAAATTTACTGCCCAGTAACCGAAGAGTTTTATTGGCTAGTTTCTGGTAGGAATGTGCGTGACATCCCAATAAGCAATGAGTTTAAGGTTCGATAAATTTGGAGAATTTTCTTTTACACCCAGTGGGGATGTAATGTCATGATCAAGCCGAAGAAATGAATGTTATTCCAACGTTGGTTTTCGAAGTTAAAAAAACTTGACACGAAATTCACTACATAAAATTACTCAGTGGCAACCCAGTGACGTGATAAATTAAATGTCAACAAGAAAATTTTCATTTTTTTTCACCACAACATATAAGCCACTGCATTCGCACAATCAGTGAGATCATTGTTTTTCGCTTGAATTAGCAAACAGGCTAATCAATTAATATATAAGTGCAGGTCCAAACACGAAAGTCATCTCGAGAATTCTACTGCACGGAAAATGCACGTTGAGCTGATATACAATGTAAGTGGCCAAGGTTTACAAATACGTTTATGACATATTAATATATTTTCATCCATACGCAGACACTATTGATATTTGGCGCGACCCTAGAAATGTTATACATCGCAGTGGCGCAATTGGATTCACTGGTTTGATCTTCGCGGCAAGTCGTGGAATTTACAAGAAGTTCCTGTACACTGCCACCGGTGCAGGTGCTGTTGCAGCTGTAGAACATAATTTAATTCCTTTAAATATATAGTATTATAACTTATATGCGTTTTCTTTTATTTTATATTTAAACCTTTAATTAGGGAAATATATGCGCTTGAATTCAAGTGCAATTTGAAGGCCAAATCACATTTTATTTATAGCTTACAATTAAGTTAAACCTCGAATGTATATAAAATGTCGGAATTTAAGTTTAGGTAAACGTTAGATTCAATTGTATAAAAAGCCACAAGTTTTGCTGGAGAACGCTATGGTTTTCAAGCTTACAATTACAAAATTTGAACGCTTTTCTCCAGTATAAGCTTCGATATCCATGTTAAATATACATTCGATAATCACTTAATATCCAGGATTTGGGTTTATTACAATTTAATTAATCAAAAGACACTTTTTTATTTTTGGAGTTGCAAAGACACACGACCGCGATGGATCATGCATTCGTCAGATAGTATACAATTATAAAGGCCTCATCCGAACTCGTTGGGATTTATTCGCTGGAGTGTAGTTCCCAAAGATGATTCCCAGTATTTTCGACACAACCAGAGACAGAGATTACAAACATTTTTTCTACTCTCTTCCTGCAGAAACCAATTTGCAACTTGCAGCGCAGAGAGACGAGATTTTCTGTTGTTTTAGGTTCTCAGAAGTTTTGTGTGTCGTCCCGATCAGCAGCTACTGTTTCTGCATGTTTCTGCATCTAATGCTGTTCGTTCCTCCTTCCTTGTTGTTATTTTTTTTGCAACATTTAGATATTTTCTGATTTTGAATTTCTTTCACATATTTTGATTTTTGCAAAAAAATCGTTTGTTGAGCTATATTATTTTTCTGGCGATCTTGTCAATCTGGACAAAATTATGAATGACAATGGGCCATATTAATAAAAACCGACTTTACTCAAAACTTGAAGCAAATGCTCCGAATTGTCAAAATGTTTCGCATTTACTTCAACTACAATGCTAAAAACTTTTTGCTAATGTTCGAATATATAAAATTTTAAATTGGTAGGTATTTATAAAAACGTGAAACTGACCATTTACTATACAAATTCTGAAATAAAGTAAAAAAAAAAATGCTCAAAAAACGCAAGCTTACTTTTTTTATAATATGACCCAATATTACTAATTATTATAAATTACTAAAATTACATTTATCTTATTATTATTTATAATACTCCAATTTTTATTATTATTATTGTTATAATTTTTTTTATTACTGAAATTGTTACCAATTTTGGTTATACCATTTTTACAATAATTTTAATAATTACAAAATAAGAAATTAAAAAACAAATCATATCATCAATAATTTACAATTTATTTTTATATTTTAAATATCATATTTTATATTTTATATTTTATATTTTATATTTTATATTTTATATTTTATATTTTATATTTTATATTTTATATTTTATATTTTATATTTTATATTTTATATTTTATATTTTATATTTTATATTTTATATTTTATATTTTATATTTTATATTTTATATTTTATATTTTATATTTTATATTTTATATTTTATATTTTATATTTTATATTTTATATTTTATATTTTATATTTTATATTTTATATTTTATATTTTATATTTTATATTTTATATTTTATATTTTATATTTTATATTTTATATTTTATATTTTATATTTTATATTTTATATTTTATATTTTATATTTTATATTTTATATTTTATATTTTATATTTTATATTTTATATTTTATATTTTATATTTTATATTTTATATTTTATATTTTATATTTTATATTTTATATTTTATATTTTATATTTTATATTTTATATTTTATATTTTATATTTTATATTTTATATTTTATATTTTATATTTTATATTTTATATTTTATATTTTATATTTTATATTTTATATTTTATATTTTATATTTTATATTTTATATTTTATATTTTATATTTTATATTTTATATTTTATATTTTATATTTTATATTTTATATTTTATATTTTATATTTTATATTTTATATTTTATATTTTATATTTTATATTTTATATTTTATATTTTATATTTTATATTTTATATTTTATATTTTATATTTTATATTTTATATTTTATATTTTATATTTTATATTTTATATTTTATATTTTATATTTTATATTTTATATTTTATATTTTATATTTTATATTTTATATTTTATATTTTATATTTTATATTTTATATTTTATATTTTATATTTTATATTTTATATTTTATATTTTATATTTTATATTTTATATTTTATATTTTATATTTTATATTTTATATTTTATATTTTATATTTTATATTTTATATTTTATATTTTATATTTTATATTTTATATTTTATATTTTATATTTTATATTTTATATTTTATATTTTATATTTTATATTTTATATTTTATATTTTATATTTTATATTTTATATTTTATATTTTATATTTTATATTTTATATTTTATATTTTATATTTTATATTTTATATTTTATATTTTATATTTTATATTTTATATTTTATATTTTATATTTTATATTTTATATTTTATATTTTATATTTTATATTTTATATTTTATATTTTATATTTTATATTTTATATTTTATATTTTATATTTTATATTTTATATTTTATATTTTATATTTTATATTTTATATTTTATATTTTATATTTTATATTTTATATTTTATATTTTATATTTTATATTTTATATTTTATATTTTATATTTTATATTTTATATTTTATATTTTATATTTTATATTTTATATTTTATATTTTATATTTTATATTTTATATTTTATATTTTATATTTTATATTTTATATTTTATATTTTATATTTTATATTTTATATTTTATATTTTATATTTTATATTTTATATTTTATATTTTATATTTTATATTTTATATTTTATATTTTATATTTTATATTTTATATTTTATATTTTATATTTTATATTTTATATTTTATATTTTATATTTTATATTTTATATTTTATATTTTATATTTTATATTTTATATTTTATATTTTATATTTTATATTTTATATTTTATATTTTATATTTTATATTTTATATTTTATATTTTATATTTTATATTTTATATTTTATATTTTATATTTTATATTTTATATTTTATATTTTATATTTTATATTTTATATTTTATATTTTATATTTTATATTTTATATTTTATATTTTATATTTTATATTTTATATTTTATATTTTATATTTTATATTTTATATTTTATATTTTATATTTTATATTTTATATTTTATATTTTATATTTTATATTTTATATTTTATATTTTATATTTTATATTTTATATTTTATATTTTATATTTTATATTTTATATTTTATATTTTATATTTTATATTTTATATTTTATATTTTATATTTTATATTTTATATTTTATATTTTATATTTTATATTTTATATTTTATATTTTATATTTTATATTTTATATTTTATATTTTATATTTTATATTTTATATTTTATATTTTATATTTTATATTTTATATTTTATATTTTATATTTTATATTTTATATTTTATATTTTATATTTTATATTTTATATTTTATATTTTATATTTTATATTTTATATTTTATATTTTATATTTTATATTTTATATTTTATATTTTATATTTTATATTTTATATTTTATATTTTATATTTTATATTTTATATTTTATATTTTATATTTTATATTTTATATTTTATATTTTATATTTTATATTTTATATTTTATATTTTATATTTTATATTTTATATTTTATATTTTATATTTTATATTTTATATTTTATATTTTATATTTTATATTTTATATTTTATATTTTATATTTTATATTTTATATTTTATATTTTATATTTTATATTTTATATTTTATATTTTATATTTTATATTTTATATTTTATATTTTATATTTTATATTTTATATTTTATATTTTATATTTTATATTTTATATTTTATATTTTATATTTTATATTTTATATTTTATATTTTATATTTTATATTTTATATTTTATATTTTATATTTTATATTTTATATTTTATATTTTATATTTTATATTTTATATTTTATATTTTATATTTTATATTTTATATTTTATATTTTATATTTTATATTTTATATTTTATATTTTATATTTTATATTTTATATTTTATATTTTATATTTTATATTTTATATTTTATATTTTATATTTTATATTTTATATTTTATATTTTATATTTTATATTTTATATTTTATATTTTATATTTTATATTTTATATTTTATATTTTATATTTTATATTTTATATTTTATATTTTATATTTTATATTTTATATTTTATATTTTATATTTTATATTTTATATTTTATATTTTATATTTTATATTTTATATTTTATATTTTATATTTTATATTTTATATTTTATATTTTATATTTTATATTTTATATTTTATATTTTATATTTTATATTTTATATTTTATATTTTATATTTTATATTTTATATTTTATATTTTATATTTTATATTTTATATTTTATATTTTATATTTTATATTTTATATTTTATATTTTATATTTTATATTTTATATTTTATATTTTATATTTTATATTTTATATTTTATATTTTATATTTTATATTTTATATTTTATATTTTATATTTTATATTTTATATTTTATATTTTATATTTTATATTTTATATTTTATATTTTATATTTTATATTTTATATTTAATATTTTATATTTTATATTTTATATTTTATATTTTATATTTTATATTTTATATTTTATATTTTATATTTTATTTTTTATACAACTACTGATAAAACTCGACAGAGTGTCAAAAGCTTGTTAAATCTGCTTCTCCGTCGTCAATTTTGTCTTCGAGGTCCAGATCAGATACTTGTTGCTGATACTATAATAAAAAAGAACAACAAACAAATAAATACGCCGATGCTACGATGCTGAGAGATGAGTGGTCGCTGTTGTTCAACGAAGTGTTGCAGTGTCGTCATTGACAAATCTACCGCTATCAACATCATTTTTCTTCTTGTAGCTATTGAGCCGATTTAGAGATTTTGTAGAATATGCGAAATACTTGCGTACGACACCACTGCTATGGTGAAAGTTGTTCCTGTAGTGGTAGTGTTGCCGACGAGATGAAGGACATGGCTTTCGATCAGACAGCATTGGCTGCACTCGATGATCGCCTCGGTACTCGCCTATCGCCTCAGATTTTCGTGACACCACTGCAAATAGGACTCGTGCGCAATTTGCTTCTCGATGTCCTCATCAGTCGATCGTATTGACTTTGTCCTCGAAGCATATAGACACATATGTCATTTCAAATGCAATAAATTGTATAATTTGGCGCTTACCTGTCCATTTCCACATATTTACTAAGCAGCGTTGTTTCTCTAGTCTGCAAATCGGGTTTATAACCAACTAAACCCAAACCAACCTCAACGGTATTGTACGGATCGAAGATGGTACTCGCTGAAGTAACTCCGACGGCTTGCTTAAGCCCACGTCTGCCTGATGCTGCACTCATAAGTGTGGCGGCAGTTACTTCTTTGGCTCATCAGCTGCATCACAATTAATTTCATCCGAAAGAATTTCAAATTTATTTAAAAAAAAAATGTTTTGAAGCATGATAGAATGATATTTGTATCATGTTTTGAAGTATTCGAAAAAACAATTTTTTAAAAATCGAATTGTTGAATTTACCAATTAATTTAAATTTAACAATCCAACAATAAATTTAACAATCTCCCAAAAAATGATTGTTAATTTTGAAAAAGCTACAATCATCACTACACACAGAAAAAAACGGTTGTTTTGGGCTGTTTTTCGACACTTTTCAGTGCTGAAATGGAGCCCGCAGTAGGTTACTATCGAAATAGTGTTAGAATGACAGTAGAAAGTGTACAGGTAACAGTTGCTACTTTTAATCAGACAGAAGTTACTGTCGACTCTATAATGACAGTTAGCTACTGTCGTTTTGACCACAATATAAAATATTATTTTCATAAAGTTTTTTTTTTATTTGCAAAAATAAAACTTTGTACCTTTTAAAATTTTGTTATATTATTTAAAACTGAAATTAAAAATGCAACAAAATAAATACATATGGAAATATAATTCAATACATAATTAACATGTATTTGAAATTATTGTCAGGTGCCCCATTTTATCGTACTAGACGCTGACTTCGGCATCGTTCGCTCATGTGTTGTCATGGAGGTTCGACCCGCCGCGCCTAGTCGAGGGTTGACAATCGAACAGAAACACGAACGATACCCACAACAAAAATATATAGGTACTATACTAAAAATAATTCTAATGTTTCAGACGAAACCTAAAAAAAGCAATATTTTCCCCACATATTAATCCCACGATATACCAACACAAACACATATGGACTAGATATTATGCCCCCGTACACGCCCACCCTGCCATGGTTGTCCTCAAGAGATATTATGGACAACCCCTTAAATTAGTCTCATCTTCTCTCCTTACTTTATTTTCACCTTTCACCCCATTTAACGTATTCAGCACATCATCCTCATAGTGATGATTCAAATTAATTGCCTGAAAATCTCGATTTTGTTCTCCAAAAGTTTCACTTTTCATGTGTCGCCATATTTTTTTCAAAAGAAACTAACCAAAAAAAAACGTAACAACATATACAAAAAAAATCAAACTAAAAATTTCTCGTATTAGTTTTACGGACAATTGTCGACCATGTACTTAAACAAAACATTTAACCTTATTTACACTAAGAAAACAAGATGTTTATGAAAGTCTTGCTGCAAATATCCTTTTAAATTTACGCCTTGTAGCAAATATTCAAACATCCCATAAGTTTCAATAAACTTGCAGGAAAACTATTAATATTACACTAAGAGTGAAAGGGTATATTCATTTTGGTACGCCGTTTGTAACACCCAGAAGGAAGCATCTCCGGTATGGAAAAGTATATATATTCTTGATCAGCATGACCTCCTGAGTCGATTTAGCGATGTCCGTCTGTCCGTCTGTCTGTCCGTCTGTCTATCCGTTTGTCTGTCCGTCTGTCTGTCCGTCTGTCTGTTGAAATCCCTACTACTTTTAAAATTGAAGAGCTAGATAAATGAAACTTATAATTTAGATTACTAATATACCTACGCTGTATGTGCGAAAAATGGCGAGATCGGTCCATTGTGACCTATGATCCGACCACTTATGTTCAAATACCTCATATAAAATGTACATATAAAGATCAATTTTTATGTAGACGTGCTTAGGTAAACTTTTTTGGTCAAATATATATTGACATCATGCTCAAATACATGATAATAAAGTTTTCCGGAGAAAAGACTTGTGGCTCACAAAAAAAAATCGAAATTCGGTACACCTACCCATTTGTAAATATGGGTATTAAATGAATGGAAATTCTTCAGCGATTGAATGTTTGTAGTTATTTTCAGGATTCGTATACCCTGGTGACCTATATATCACTTTGAATGGTAACCACACATATGTGTAGGGTATTTATAGTCGGCTTAGACCGACTATAATTTTGATAATCCTAACTATCATAATTACACCTACTTTAAAATTTCCCATGTGATCTAACCTTCCCAACTGGTTTAAATATGACGTATATGCAGATAGTTACGAGATGTTTGCCACAACAGCAATGAAAATTGAGATATTTACAGTTGACTGATAGCAAACATCCAGAGTTTTTGGACATCTGCAGCTTTTAAGGTATTTTGCATTTGACTACTATAAAAAAGGAAAATGGCGTACTTTTTCCTTACGCTCGATTTATCCACAACAATGAAGTAAATCAAATGGTGTAAAAAAGTTTTAACTCAAATATTACATTTTAATGGTATTTAAAAGTGAAAATAAAATATCCTGTGATTTAAATTAACAAAACGTGATGGAAAATATTTCTTTTCAGAGTTTACTTTGATGACAGCATCGCCGGTCGGACTTGGTTCTTCTGAGAAGAAATCTCAAATCGTTGTACAATTTTACCTTCGAAGGATTTATAATGACGATGGCGATCTATAATAATTAAAAATACATTTGATTCATTTTCTTTCAATTCAATAAAACTTACTCCGCGAATTCTAATGGAGTACCTTTTCCAAATAATCATCAACTATCTTCCTATTTGTAAGATGTTTAATTGATGGTTGCCATACGTAATCGTAAATTTGAAAGATGGTTGCTAGCAATATTTATCGTATTTGACGGATATTTGAAAGATGGTTGTCTCAAATAAGATCTAAATAATTTGTAAATAACTTGATATTTAGGGCTGTGATATTTCTGGTAATCATCTTTGTTTTCTTAGTGTACGACATAAAAAAAACTTATTTTGACATGGGAATTTTATTTTCCCGACCAGAAAGAAAGTGGAGAAAATCTTTACTTTACGCCTTTATTGCGTAATTATTATTTCCATCTAAAGTGTTTACCTGTATAAACTGTTCAGGTTATGCATCATAATTTAAATATTTATAAAAGCAAAAAAAAAAGATCAATAAATATATACACCAAAAATATTACTGTAGTAAATTATACTACATTTATGTCTTCGTTTTGAAAAAATGCAGTTTTCTACATTTGTATTAATTTGTCTGGATTTTACTACACAATGTAATAGAAATTCATTTTCTACATATTGCAGAATATGTAGTATGTATTTGTTTTCTGTAGATTTTATTTTTGAAATACATGTACTACATAATACATAAAATGTATTATTTTGTGTATTATAGTTTAATATTAAATTATAAATTCTTCTATACATTATATTCTATAAATTTACTATAAATTCCCCTGTATACAAAAATATGTATCACTTAAATTTAATTGTTTTTATAAAAATTTGATTAAAATTGAATTTATTATATAAAATCTTAAAATTAACAGCCCTATTAAAATGTCTCTAAATATGAAAACATAATTTACTTTCAAAAACAGCTAAGTTTTGTTTATATTTTTAATACCAAATTTTTGGCGTTTCCAAAAATAAAAAAATAAAGTCCAATTTAAAATAATATTCGAATGTATATGGAAGACTTTTTAAAGCTGTACACCGAAAAAAATGACTGTAGCAAATTATTTACATTTTATGTCTTTGTTTTGAAAAAAAATATTTCTACTACATTTTGTTGGTTTTTAAATACATTTGCCTTTATTTGACTTATTTTTTACTACACCTGTATTGAAAATTTGTTCTCTACATATTGCACAATCTGTATGAATGTTTTGTTTTTTTTTTTGCTTTCATTTGAATTCGTGTGGGATCACTGACGAACGAATTGCGAAAGGTCGTCCCTCGTGCAGGTATAAACGAATTCTTTGGTTTCAAATTGCAGAAACTGGTTTTTTGATACTTAGTGCTTCCATCTTATGATCAGGAAAATATTTGTTTTATTTATATTTTTATTTATTTGTTTTTTTATTTATTTATTTATTTATTTATTTATGTGTAGATTTTTCTTGTTGTTGTGGGTAACAATCTTTAGTTGTATTTGTACTATACAACTAAATAGTTTTCATATTTATAATTCTTATATTTTATTTTTGGTATTAAAAAAATTATATATAATTATAATTGTCCGAATTAATAAAAATAAATATGTTATTTAATTAATTAGCACAACAAAGTAAAATAACTACATATTATTGTAAAATTAAAGGCATATGTAGTAATTTCTCTACATATTTCTGGACGTATAAATAAAGAAAAAATGTATGTTTTTTAATACATATGTACTGAAATTTTATATAGAAAATCCTTTAAATTATGTAGTAATTTTCCATACAAAAACAACTACATCAGTTTAGTAAAAATAAATACATATGCTTTTGGACGTAAATCAAATACATATTTATTTTAAAGACATTTTTAGTTATTTTTAATACAGTACTTTTTTCGGTGTATATATATAGCAGATTAAATATGATATCATATAGGAAAATATAATATATTAAGGGGCCAGATCACTCAAACATGATATTATTCGAAATGTTTCTTGTTTTATTATTTGCGTATAAACCTACCTCTATAGCGCTCTATGGAAGGGTATATCTTTGGCGTGGGTCACTTTGCCACTCTTTTAACTCTTATGATGTAGTCCTACACCCAGAAATAAATCATTGTAAATTGATAGTATTTCAATAGAAAAACAATAGTTTATACCATTAAATTTGTACTATTATACCATTAATAGGATGCGTCCAATTAGTTCAGTAATATTGAAACTGTTAATACAATGTGTGGTTGTACCATAAATTTTATAATGTGATATTTTAATTACAATAAGAAAGACCTATACAAATTTAACGATACGTATTATTAATTTTATGGTATAGTCAAATTACATTTTCACTATAATTTAGTAAAACAAAAATGTATTTTAGTTAATTATTGTATGGGCCATTCCACACCAAATCGACCAACGGTTGGAACTCACCTTCTTCGATTTCAAAGTGCAACTGATAAGGGTATCAAGATATGCATTAATCATTTTTTTTTATTTTTTACGCCCACTAATTTCAGAGATACAGTGGTTCAAAGTTGCAAAAAATGGGACAGAAATCACTTTTCTATGGTTGTTCATATTTCAATATCTCTTAAAGTAGAAATGATAGAAACTCCGTTGATGGTTTTAAAGCTAATAGAACAAGCTTTTATACCAATTAAGTTGTAACTTCTAAATTTAAACATGTGGCCCGTGGTAATTATCCTTGCACTTCAAAATTGATGTCCTTAAAAAGGACCTCTTTTAAAATTATGATAAAAATCACATATTTTGCTTGTATTAATGTAAATGTGCATGCCAAATTTAAAGATGGTATTTTGATTGCATCATATTTTAAAAATTAATTTTCTAAATTTTTACATATTTTTTGTATTGAAAAAACAATTTTTTTTTTCAAAATTTAAATTTGCAATAACTTTTTAATGTATTTGTAACTCTGAATTCGAAAATAGCGTCAGTTTCACCAAATTGTCTCTAGTTTTTGAGATATATACCATTTCGTAAAAACTACGTCCCAAAATCAATATCTCAAAAACTAGAGTCAATATGATAAAACTGACGTCATTTTAGAAATAAGAGTTAGAAATAGATTCAAGAATTATTGCAACTTTTACTGTCGAAAAAAAAAAAAAATTTTTTTCAGTACAAAAAATAAATAAAAATTTAGAAAATTATATTTTAAAATATGATGCCATCAAAATACCATCCTGAAATTTGGCATGAGCATTTATATTAAATCAACCAAATTATACTTTTTTTTCAGAATTTTAAAAAGGGTCCTTTTCATGGACATCTATTTTGAAGTGCAAGGATAATGACCACGGGCCACATGTTCACGTTTAGAAGTTACAATTTCTTATTTTTCTAAAAGCAAGTTCTATTAGCTTTAAAACGAGCCATCAGCGGAGTTTCTAGAGATATTTAAATATGAACCACCATACAAGAGTGATTTTTGGCCCATTTTTTGTAACTTTGAGCCACTGTATCTCTGGAAGTAGTTGACGAAAAAATAAAAAAATAAATTGGTCAGTACATATCTGGGTACCCTTTATCAGTTGCCTAAATTTTATTGAAATCGAAAAGGTAAAATCTCAAATTTGACTTTTTTTGGTCGATTTGGTGTGGAGTGGCCCGTAAATATTATTTTATTTAAATGTCGAAATTGTTATTCACATTTACAACACACACATAAAAAGACACTTCTTGCTGCAAAAGGTTATAACACATTTAATGTTTGCTTTGGTTTCCAATAATTGATTGTAGTACTTGAGTCTGCAGTTATTTTTGAGTCCGTTGCCATAATAGAAGTTCGATGTGTTATTTATTTTCTGTAATAAATAAAAATATTAATAAATATATAAATACAATTTATTTACATTAAATACATTGAGTCCTTACCAATGTCACGTTTAATAATGTGAATTATTACAAAAAAATACATGCGACAATTTTGAGTAAACACGCAGAATGACGTACAAAACGAACATGTTTGTATTCGTTTTCATGTTTTTTACACAACGTTTATTATAAGAGGAAACCATTAAAACAACAATATATATTGAAATATTTAAATTTATGATACTGAATTTTTCAAATACTATTGAATTAATTATAAAAATTTTGATTTAAAAAGAAAAAAACTATTAATACATGAACCATAAGATCAATGGTCGTACCATAAAGTAGGGATGCCCAACTCGCCTGCCCGCGGCTGACTGCACGGGCAATCGAGTGTTTGGCGTGGGGTATCCACGGGCAGAAGTGAGCGGGATTGCAACGCAGAAATGAGCGGGGCTTTTAGTGTTGCATTTTTTAAAATTCCGGGAAATTTAAATGTCTATTTAAGAGTTTAATTATTTTAGATTGGTTTTAACGGACCCATTTATATTGCTTATTATTTTGAATTACTAAAATATACAAATTTTATAATTTTAAATAATTATACATTTTTATTTCATAACATTTATGTAATTTTCGCTTGCAAAAAAAAAATATTATGTGTTGTTATTCTGTAAAAGGTTCTGGGATATAAAATGTGTGTCTAATGTGATTAAAATTTAAAACTCAACTAAATTCTAAAATAATTATTTCACATTTCTGCCCTATTTTACTTAAGAAATGATGCAACACTGAAAGAAGAGAGTGTGATGAGAGTACGGTGTAACAAAGAAAAACAAACTCTGACATAAATATAATTCGTTGTTTTGTACAGAAATTTACATAGAATTATCCAAAATTACTGTATTTTGTGAAAAACATGTTATTTTTGTTAAAACCAATCTTATATGTTTTTATTCTGTTTATAAAACTGGACATGTTAACAAAAAATGCTATTGCAAAAGAGCCAAGGGAGTTATTAATATTTGTTTTTTAATTAATAAGATTTTTTATAATATACATTAATCGTTTACATACAAAGTATACAATATTAAATGAAAATATAAATATTTAAATCATTAACTAAATGCTATGTTCTACTGTGCGCAGTCAACTTCAACTCTACGCATTGAACCCCAATAGAAACTAGAAATTGTCGACCAATTCTTAAATTTACTTTATTTAGTTATTTTTAATTAAAACACTCTTAAAGAATGAGTGTATAATAAAAAAACAACATAAACATTATTTTTTGAACGGTACTTGATATATTTTTAAAAGATTTGTAGCAATTGTAAAAAGTTCTAAAAATTTCCTATTATTCTATCTAAAATAAATTTAAATGCCTCAAAATAAGTTTCAGATAAAAAAAAACGTTTAGTCAAAATTCTATTTTACATTAAATATTTTGTATTAAATGTGTTACATTTAACAATTTATACTGGGGTGACTGAGCAACACAGCTCAGTGAGAATAGGAAAAGACCTCTCCGAGCCATTTCATACCGAACGAGGTTTCAGACAGGGTGACTCACCCAGAGAAAAAGTATATCAAAAATTATACTACGTTTCATATGTTTTTACTATGCACAATAACATTTTATAATTCGTTATCGTTTGTAGTAAAATTGCTATAAATTGATATGATCATTAATAGTTTATAGTAAATTGTGTGTCAAATCAACCGTCTTTCATCATTTATAAAAGTTGTTCAATAGCACCGGTCGACTACGGGTAAGATGTCACAAATTAAATTCAACTTTTAAATTTATTTGTACGTGTTCTAGCTGATACGACACATTCTGCTGGTCGAAGCATCCATTATTATTTGGATTACAATTTGGATATCAGTATCAAGGACCCGCGAAGCTGAAGCTGGGCGGCTGACTGGAGTCTACGGAAGCATCCTACTGCACAATGTAGTGCGCGATTGAGGCAGCCTGCGCACTGTGTTGGAGCCGTTGGGATTGCGTGGCGTTTTATTTTACTTCACATTATCAACACTTATGGAAAATGTCCAAAAGCGGCGACCGACCGCGGGTATGTTGTAACTAAATAAATTAAATTTTTAAATTTATTTTTTCATATTGTAGCAATTGTAGCAACACCTTCCTAAGATGCTTCAATATTATTTACTTCTGCCCGTTGCTGCCGGTTCTTGCTTCGAATCAGTGACGAGGAGCCTTGTTAGCTGGAGATCCATCCAGTGGCAAAGCCTGCGCATCGTCGCTGCGGCATACAGAAGAGCGGTCGCTGCATCAACTCGTCCCCAAGCCGTCCGCAGGTTGCGTACCTCGGAAATGTGTTGCAGACGCTGGAGTTGCGCGGCGGACTTTGCCGCGTCTTTGTTCAGTTTTAAATGTGTTTAAAGTCGATGTGCGAAAGTATTTCATTTGCGATTAGTGTGATTATTTGCTAATATACCTATTTGATTTTGATTTAAAAACCTTAAATAAATATAATAAATTGAAATGTTAATATTTCTATTCATTTGTTTACTGTAGTAAAAATTAAACATAGTAAATTCATATGTAGAAGATAGTAAAAAATCATTATTGTACAAAGTAAATTAAAAAGAAACATAGTAAATTTATGATATTTGACAATTTGAAAAATTAACTATGAAAAAATAATGATGTTACTATAACTAAATTTGACTTCATATCGTTAAGATATATAACGAATTTACTATGAATCATAATGGAGTTACAATGTTTTTTCCCTGAGTGCTCACTATCGTGCGACTTTTTTAACTTATTGATGGAGAAAATAGTTCGAGCTGCCGAACTCCGTCAAAGCGGCACTATCCTCAACAAAAGTGTCATGCTGCTCGCATATGCCGACGATATTGATATCATTGGCAGGAGCACACGAGCAGTCAGCGCAGCATTCTCCAGATTGGAGAAAGAGTCGCGTCGAATGGGTCTAGCTGTGAACGAGGACAAGACGCAGTTCCTTGTGTCAACAAGCAAAAAAGAGTCCGTGCGTCTTGGACAAAAAGCTGATTTTGACACCCACAAGTTCGACATTGTGAAGGACTTCGTCTATGTGGGATCCAGCATAAACAGAAACAACGACGTCAGCCTGGAGATCAAACGGAGAATAACTCTTGCCAACAGGTGCTACTTTGGGCTCAGTAGGCAATTGAGAAGCAGCCCTCTCTCGCCGGACAAAAATAACGCTCTACAAGTCACTCATCATGCCCGTCCTACTTTATGGTGCAGAAACATGGACGCTGGCCTCCACCGATGAGAGAGTACTGGGAGAATTCGAGAGAAAGATTCTCCGAAAAATCTTTGGCCCTATCTGCTTTGCTAACGAGTATCGAATCAGGATGAACCACGGCTGTATGAGTTATTCGACGACATTGACATAGTCAAGCGCATCAAGATCCAGCGGCTTCGCTGGCTAGGTCATGTCGAACGAATGGATGAAAACACTCCAGCCAAGAAGGTGCTTGAATCGAAACTCGAAGGTGGACAGCGTAGAAGAGTGCGTCCAAATCTGCGTTGGAAAGACCAAGTTGAGGACAACCTGGCAACGCTTGGTATTTCTAACTGGCGTCAGAGCACGCAAAGCAGATCGGACTGTTTTGTAAGGGCCATTTAAGTAAGTAAGTAAGTAAGTACATTAGATTAAAAAAATCCCAAAATAAAAATAATGATTTAAAAGAAAAATTACATCACAATGACTTTTTGGGAAATTTCAAAAAAATTTTATATTTTTCAATATAAAAGTTAAAAAAAAAATATAATTCCCAATATAGAAATAATGCTTTAAATAAAAATAATAATTTCACAAAAAATAATTTTTGCCCAAAAAGGAAAATGAAAAATGACTCAAAATATTGTCATACAAATTTGGGTTTTTTTTCATAGGATAAATATTTGGGCGATTTTTACATATATTTTGGAGAAATTTCATTATCTTAAGTTGGGTGTTTTTCATTATGAAAAATCACCCAAAAATATAATTCGTTTTCTCATAACACATTTCCATGTAATTTTTCCATTCATAATTTTATAATTTTTTACAGCCAAATCTGAACCTAATAATTATTTTTGGTTTCTTAATGAAATATCTTCAAAAAGCATGAAAATAGCAAACAAATAGCGACGTTTGCAATTTTCACTATTTTTGTGTAGCTAAAGGAATAATTTTGTATTTGGATGTGTTGAACAAAAGAAACAAATACAAATGCAAAACCGGTTTGACTTGAACAGCTGTTTAATGAAAACAGAAAGCAAGTATGTCTCTCGGTGAAAAATAAAGAGATTTTTCACAGAAGAATGAAAAGAAGAATATTTGTTCAAAGAATATCAGAAATGAAGACTAAAATTTTTCTGTTTCTGATATTTCTACATAAAATAATGTATATTAAAATAATTAAGCAAAAATAAAAACAATTTTAATTCAGTTGAGTTAGTTTTGTTGTTGCATTTGCGCAGCCGTAATTGACGTAGCCGCGGTAGCTCAGTGGTTAGTGCGTTGGACTGCGAGCCGAAAGGTCCCCGGTTCAAGCCTAGACTGGGACTAACAACATCTTTTCATAGAAACATTTTCTATACCGCGCTACCTCTCGTCAGTAAATGGCAAACCTACGAGAGTAAAACCATTGCCTTTGAAAAAGCTCTCACCCGCCGTTCGGATTCGGTAAGAAACTGTAGGTCCCACCACTTTGAGTACAAATATAACACGCACAGCTCAAAATGGTGAGAGAGCTCGGCCGAAGTTCTATACAGGACTGTAGCGCCAAACTATTATTATTATTACAATTGACGTTCGATTTTTGCATTGTCTACTCATAGGAGTAAGAGAGATAAAAACAATTGTTAACGAACGGACAGACAGAATTGTCGTGCCATCGAAAATTCAAAATGAATTTATCTGAAAATATGTTTAATTGAATAATTTTTCGACCAATATAGAAAATTCAATAATCAAATTCTACATGTTTTCATATTGACTTTTCGTATATCGCAGAAAAATTAGATATATACAATAGGTAATTTTTACATGCAAAACAATCAGCTGTAAAATCTGAAAAGAAATATAAACCTCTAAATCGGTGATCATGAGGTTGCGACAACCTCCGAATTGGTGAGCATGAGGTTGTCGTAACCTCCTAGTCGATAAGCAAGAGGTTTTCTAAACCTCCAATTGAAATTTTGTTATAACATTCACTAAGAAAACACAGATGATTACAAGAAATATCACAGCCATAAATAACAAGTTATTTACAAATTATTTAGACCTTATTGGAGGCAACCATCTCAAATTTTCGTCAAATACGATAAATATTGCTAGCAACCATCTTTAAATTTACAATTATGTATAGCAACCATCAATTTAACATCTAACAAATAGGAAGATAGTTGATGAATTTTGGAAAAAGGTACTCCATTAGAATTCGCGGAGTAATTTTTATTGAATTAAACGAAAAAAAAAATGTATTTTCAATTATTATAGAATTAAAACAGAATACTGTTTATGCATCGACATCGTCATTATAAATCCTTCGAAGTTAAAATTGTACAACGACTTGAAATTTCTTCGCGGAAGAACCAAGTCCGACCGGCGATGCTGTCATCAAAGTAAACTCTGAAAATATTTTCCATCACGTGTTGATAATTTAAATCACAGGATATTTTATTTTCACTTTTAATATATTTGAGTTGGCCCTTTTTTACACCATTTGGTTTACTTCATTGTAGTGGATAAATCGAGCGTAAGGAAAAGTACGCCATTTTCCTTTTTTATGGTAGTCAAATGTCAAAATACCTTAAAAGTTTTGCTGCATATGTCCAAGAACTCTGGATGTTTGCTATCAGTCAACTGTAAATATCTCAATTTTCATTGTTGTTGTGGCAAACATCTCGTAACTATCTGCATATACGTCATATTTAAAAAATATTAATAGCTGCAACTTTATTGAAACCTATGGGATAGTTGCAGCAAGACTTTCATAAACATCTTGTTTTCTTAGTGTAGTTAAATATGTATATAAAACTTATGTATTCTATATGTATTATAATTGAGTAAAATTGTCGCGCACACAATTTAGAAGTATATCTATTAATTCCTGCTCCATAAAAAAAACTATGAAAAGATGTATCTGCATGCATTTATTTTTATTTCCTCAGACACTCTAAGAAAAATTTACTATAATAAATGTAGGAAACCGGTTTCCTCTTATTAATGTAGTAAATTCCAACGAATGTGTAAAAATAAAATTTGCACATAAAAGTATGTTAAATTAGTTCACATCTGTGGTGTCAAAATACAATTTTATGAGTGTAAAAAATACACACAAAACCCAAAAAAAAAAGCACAACAGAACGCGTAGTTTTTTTATGGTTAAATATTATTAGAAAACTTTATATCATCTCAGCGGGGCGGATTCAACACAACTGTTCACAACTGTTAAACGAATGTCCGCAAACATGAATGCACATCTTGGGAGATGTGCTAGACGTCATTTTTACACACTTCAATGTGTTTATATACAAAACATTTCAGAATCTGTAAATTTGCCATTTTAAAAGTGCGATTCAGCTCAAAACAGTTCATTTGTGTAAAATAACATATTTTTCATGAAAAACACGTCAGATGTTTATTTTTACGGAGGTATTAGTGTTTATATTTGCAAAAATGAGTAAATTAACTGTAATAAATGTAGCAAATTCACTACTTCTAAATCAGATTTCTTAGAGTGTAACCAATAAATAAAAAAAACTATTTCCATTCAATTTTGGCAGGATGAAAAGTGCAATCATGAGGTTACGGCAACCGAACATGCAATTGCGCGGACTAATATTTCGGTTGTAGAAAAAAAAGGTACGTTCTTTTTAATGACATGAGTTTACAACAAATGTATTGCGGTTGCAACACTGAAACGTTGGTTCAATTAACCTCATGCCAAAAGATGATTTTTCTGTGTGTAGAATACATAAGTTTTATATATATAAATAACTATGTTATAATAAAATTTCAATGGCGAGGTTTAGAAAACCTCATGCTTACCGACTAGGAGGTTGCGACAACCTCATGCTCACAAATTTGGAGGTTGTCGCAACCTCATGATCACCAATTTGGAGATTACCACAACCTTATGTTCACCGATTAAATGTTGACACCGTACCGTGTGGACGCAAACAAAAATAGCCGTTATAATCCCATCCAACTTGGTTGTACTACAAGTAGGACCGTCTGGATGCTGCTAATTGGACAAAGAAGCGGGTAATTTTAGATTTGTGGGTAAGTGCGAGTTTGGTGGTTTCCTTTGGGCACAAATCTACCCTATATACCTTCAAAATGCTTCACTGGTTTGCATCGTTCATTGTTAGTTATCTTCACATACGTGTTAAGTTCAAATTAATAGAATGTCGATGCCCAATAATACAATCCCGTTTAAAGATTCATCAATTAACACTATTAATAAATCAAGTAGTAATAAATTTAATCAAATGCAGCATAAACATACGAAACATGCTAAAAAGATGTTAAATGAATATGATTCTAGTTCTGAAGAAGATCTTGATGAACAACATATTTTAGGTAGTTTTGAACCACAGTTAAAATCAAACTGAATTAATTTTTTTTGTAGATTCGCTTTACAAAAACTATAGTGTAAATAGCTTTGATCAAGCTATTTTATCTAAGACTTCTACATTCTTGGAGAGTGCTATTCAAGCAGGAGCTTCTACTTGTTTGATCTGCATTGGAAGAGTGAGACACGCGGACGCTATTTGGTCATGTCATCATTGTTATTGTTTTTTTCATTTAAATTGCATAAAACGTTGGGCCACCGATAGCATTTTCCAAGCAATTGAGAAGTCTAATCAGCAAAATAATAATGGTTATTACAACAACTTGGGAGTATATATTGTTCAGAAGAAAAAGCTTGTCAAATGGTACTGTCCTCAGTGTCGACAAGACTTTGAACCTAATGAACGCCCTAATAAGTATCAATGTTTCTGCGGAAAGGAAGAAAATCCAACCCAACAACCATGGCTAATACCACATTCATGCGGAGAAATATGCGAGAAAGCTTTACGTCCCGCATGTGGACATAAATGTTTACTTCTATGTCATCCAGGTCCTTGCCCGCCATGTCCCCAAAACGTTTTTATTTCATGTAAGTGCAACAAGTCTGTACCGAAATCAGTCCGTTGCTTTCAGAAATCATGGATGTGTAAAGAGAAGGTATATATAGTTGTATTTTTGACAAATATTATAAATACTTCACAATTATATATAGTGTTTAAAAATGTTACCTTGTCGAAAACATCAATGCCAAGAGCAGTGCCACGAAGAAGATAAATGTCCTCCGTGTGATCGAACAAGTAAAAAAAAGTGCATTTGCCAAAGTGAAGAATCTATGCGAAACTGCATTGAACAAAAATGGCAGTGTGAAAAAGTATATATATATATTTTTAAATTTATCACATTAAAATATTTTTTTATTTTGTAGGTTTGTAACCGTATATACCAATGTGGTATTCACAACTGTAAAAAGGTTTGTCATGATGGTTTATGCGGGGATTGCCCACTAGGTTTGCCACGGTCTTGTCCATGTGGAAAAGGCGTATGTTCTTACAGATTTAATAAAATAAAATTCTATGTATTTATATTTTAGAAAAAAACTGGTCCATGTAATGAAGTGATAGAATCTTGTGGAGACACATGTCAGAAACCTCTACCATGTGATCTACACTATTGTACACAAAGATGCCACAAGGGAGTATGCAGTTTGGTAAGTGTTATTTACTTATGAGGTAAATTGACGAATCGAACATTTGTTATTATCTCATTTATAGTAGATTTATAAATTATTATAATTACTTTTTTTTACAATTACTTTGAGTTGGAGGAAAAATTAAGATTTTATTGCCTACTTAAGTTTGTCTGCGTTTCACAAGGTGCGTTCGGGTAGAACACTTCTTTAGCTCTTTTAACTACATACACTCCTTTTCTGTTCGGGTAGACAACCAACATCGACATGATTTTTTTTTTGCTTAAATTGTGTGTCAGATTAGTTATTAATTCTAGGGTCGCATTGGGTCAGCGGCCGCGTGATATTCAAATCTACGGAAACTTACGTGGTGTCTTTTATGACAAACGGCACATGTGTTGTTGTTAGTGCATTTCTCTGTACAATAAGAGCGGGCCAAGCAATTCACGCAGTAGAGGATATTCTTCACTATATTTAATTTCTCCACCGACCACTCTAAAATCTTGTCTGAAGTGTAATTCACAACAGCTTGCAGAGATTCTATGAACATTTCTTCAGCAGAGAATAGTAGATATATGTCATCAGCATACATGAATACATTTGACTTATCCATACCTACGTTATCAACGAAGTTATTAGTGTAAAGCATAAACAATAGAGGCGCTAAAATAGACTCTTGTGGAACCCCACTAGAGCAGCCTAATATGCTTGAATATCGACCGTTGCAAGATACAAATTGAAAGCGGTGAGTTAGGAGAGAGTAAATGAGTTTGCATGCCTTACTAGAGAAGAGAAATTTAGTCTTAAGTTTTCGAATAAGTATATTGTGATCTACTAGGTCGAATGCCTTAGATAAATCTAGTGAAAGTAAGACGCTTATCTTATTCTGATTAGAGTTCATCCTAATTTGCTCAGTCAAGCCAAGTAGCATAATGGTCGTACTATATCCTTTTCTAAATCCGGACTGACATTCAAGGACTGATATTCCATTGAGCAAATAGAACAATTTCCAACATTTTGGAGAATGCAGGAAGGATACTGATTGCACAAAAATTATCTAATTACCGAGGAGTTGCCTTTCTTCTTTATAGGTATGACCCGCGTAAATTTCCAATTGGTTGGGAATTTGGACGTTTTTATTATGTTATTGATGAGGTGCAACAAACTGTCTTCGATGATAAAATAGATTTTTTTAATGAATTTCATTGGGATCCGACAACATCCGAATTAGATTTAATCTTGAACGTAGCAGAGATTCTTCTAAAGTTGTATTCCTAAAAGCAAATCAACTATAGTCAGTAAAATCCAAGTCCAGAAAATGTTCGTTTGTCTGCGCTTGCGAGGTTATAAAGAAGGAATTTAGAACATCAAGATTTAAATCATTTAGTGGGCTGTTTAGATTACCACACTCACTATAGTGGGCAGAAAAAAAATATTGTACGTATATATAACAATTGATATTAATAGCAAACAAAATCGTATTCCAATTAAAAATATGAATGCATACACTAATTAATTATTTGTGTTTACACATTTTCTAATTAAAATATTAATAAAAATAAATTTAAAATAATTTCAATACAACTAATTCTTTAATAGTATTAACTACTTTTATTTGTTACTTTTGATTTATTCATTTTGCAACATTGTTTTTTTCTTCTGGATTTCATTTTGTTTTTTGTTTGTGCGTCTCGTGCGTCGGCGGCGTCGTTCAGTTTCTTCTAACATTATTTTCTTCTACGTTGCTATTTTAAAACAGGATATTGCATTATTTAGTGTATGTTATGTTATTAAATCATTAAATGGCTTAATTTATTTTTGCTGTTAAGAATTTCAACAAACAGCTTATGATGCTCATTTTGTTGCATATTGAATCATTAAAAAGCGAATATCAAATTGAAATTGAACCCCAAACTAGCACTAAAAACAGATTATTTTAATTATTTTTCTTTTTAATTTTAATAAAATTCTAATATAAATTTGAAATAGGTTTCTTTTTCTTCTTTGTATTCATTCAACTTTATAGTAAAAAGGAAATTCTTTAAAATAAACAAAATCACACAAAAACGCAACCAAACGCGCGAAAAAGTGATCAGAAGAGTTTTGTTGCGATGAGCTTGCAAATACAGCGCAGAACAGCAACGAGTCGCTCAGCTTTACTGCTTGACTGTGCGCACACTCATAAGAACCTATATAAAAGTTTCAACGCGCGCAAAAAGCTTCGCAGACAGCACAGCATTACTGCTTCACCGTGCGCGCGGCCTAAGGCATGAAGTATTAAATATTGGGTAGTTCGCTCAAATTCAATAATATCGTTTTCGAATTGAACAAATGCCATCAGAGCCGCCATTTTTTATTATTGTTTTGGGATAAAATATTCAATTATTTAAATAATTTGAGGCAATTTCAATAAAATTATATAATCAATATTGGGTTATGGCTTCATCTAAAAAACTATCACGGGTCGCAATAATTTTTATCTAAATATATCTTAAAAATTCACAAAAAATAAATAAACAACAATTGGGATTTGGCGATTTTTCAGTATTCAGTATTTTTAACACATTTAAAAAAATTACTTTAACTTTTGTAAATGAGTTTGTAAACGAGTTTGAGAGTTTTAGTTTCTGTGCAAAATAATAATAGCGCTACAGAATATGTTACAAAATCGACAAATTTGTTTAAAGTTACCGAATTTAAAGCTTGTATTTCTATTAGTGAGACTAATTAGACCAAAAAATTTGAAGTTTTTTGTGTTGATTTGATGAAATATAGGACAATATATACAAAACGTTCTAGTAAAACCCGACAAAATCCTTAAACTTGTATCCTTTCTAAAATGAGGCTTTCAAAATTATTAAGAATATTGTTGGTTGCTTAACTAAAACATTAATTAATATAGATATTATATCTATAAAAAACATGAAACTCCTCACTTGAAAATATATCAAAAATATGAATAACATGTTCTATGACAGACATTCAAAGTAAATAATGTTCTTAGTAAGCAGATCGATAGATTAACCATTAAAGAACAACTTTAAGAATGAAACTGTCCACATAAATTAAATAATTCTTGAAAATATTCTTTTCTTTTATATTATTTTTTTTTATTTAAATTCATACATATTTGTTAATAAATTTTTGTTGGCGCGTATCATTTGTAATTACATTCATTAATTGAAGGGTTCGGTGCAAAAAAAGTTTAAGTCAATTTTTTCACTTAGCTGGAAAATCAATAAAAACTGTCTATCGTACTTATGTATTGTTGAGTTTGCAAAGAAAAAACTAAAATTTACTATGTAACTTGGCTTAAAAACGTAATATAAACATACATGTTGTTTCATAAAAAAATAGCATTATATTGTGTGAAAATTAAATTTATATTAAAATTCGTGGTTTTAACCTTCAGATGCATTACCATCTGTCGATGTCATTCTCATACCAATGATATTTGCGTGTTTTAAAAATTGGTAAAATCACATATTCATCTAGGGAAATATTTCTTTTTCAACGGTAAAACATTTTGAACTTATTTTTATTAATTGGCAATGATAAATTTATGAAATTTAACATTGATAGTATAATTTTGTTAAAGGTACCATTTTTAATTCGAATATATTTCTTAATTTACCTGGTACCAAACGACGTGAAATTTAAAAATCAATCATGTGTCATCAAAAACTCAATTTCAAAAAAATGTGGACTTGACCCATTTTTGCACCAAACACTTCATATGTTATCGACATCACTATAATTTTGTATCGATATTTATTCCGGTTTGATTTGTACTTTTTCGGGAATTCCATGAGCGAAGATATGCGTGCATTCATGCGTCCGTCGAACTATCAAAAGTAGAAGTACATGTAATTAATTTCAACTTTCGTGCGGCGATTGCGGCGAGTTCGGACGCATGATCCGGTAATTGACTTAACATTTGCAAATCGCGAAGTCGATATTCATATTTGTGTGTTCGTTTAATGTGCAACATAACATTTTTGTTTTTAAATGGTGGTTTAACCCATACGCTCTTGGTTATTGATTCTTCATTTGATGTTTGTAGGTTTGTGAGGACATCTAAACGTTCCATCAGTAGGACCTTGTGTCGTTTCGAAAAAAATACCATTTAGCCGTAATATTAAAATCAGTTTAGCAAGGATCATCCTTTTTTTTTATTTTTGTATTGTGATGCACTATCAGAAAAATATTATGTTATGCATTTATGTCGTTTTTTTTTTTGTTTATTAATATAAAAGTTTTTGAATGAACAAATTGAAAGCATTTGTATCATGGCAAATTCATTCAGAAATAACAGCGTACCTATGTAACAAAGATGAGAATATTCTTAAGAAACTTTGATTTTATTTGATTTTATTTGAATTATTTCATTGCATTAATTTAATATTTTGCTTGTTATAATTTACGACCAGAAATAGAGTGACAGCGAACCAATTGCTTATTGAGAAAACTCGGCAATTGAACTTTAATCTTGATAGTTCAGAAACTATGCGAGACTCCATCTAAATTATTATTTTAATCTAAAGGTTTCAAATATTAGATTTTGCTTTTTAAAAAGTGGAGCGAATATGTAATAGTGATTTGAAAAATATATTTCTAATAGCAGTATTCTGGCATTTTCGTGACAAAGTCTAGTCATTCACCATGTCATGCAATTGTTATAAATTACGGATGCCCAACTCGCCTGCCCGCGGCTGACTGCGCTTGCGAAGTGAGCGATATTTAAGTGTTGCTTTTTGAAGAAATTCCGGAAAATTTAAAAATCTATTTAAGAGTTTAATTATTTCAGATTGGTTTTAACAGATTATTTTTTTAAAATTACTAATATATACAAATTTTATCATTTTAAATATTCATTTCTTTTTCATAACATTTATAAAATTTTTGCTTGAAAAAAAAAATATTATGTGTTATTATTTTGTAAAAGGTTTTGGGATATAAACTTTGTGTCTAAAGTTATTAAATTCTCAAACTCAACGATATTCTAAAATATTTATTAATTTCACATTTCTGCCCTATTTTACTTAAGAAATGCTGCAACACTGAAGGAAGGAGAGTACGGTGTAACAAAACCTGCTGCATTACATTTAAGTAGTTTTTAAACTAGCTTCTTGTAACCAGTCTACGACTAATTTTTACAGTCAGTCTATAAACTAGTTTATTTAATCCCTCTCTAAACTGGTTACTATTTACCAGTTGAAACACTAGAGCTGTAAGCTATTCGACGACAATTGACATAGTCAAGCGAATCAAAAACTATGTTTTCGCTGCCTAGGTCATGTGGACCGAATGGATGAAATTGCTCCAGTCAAGAAAGCTTGTAAAATGAGACTTGATGGTGGACAGCGTAGGAGAGAGCGATTGGCTCGGCTTGTTATCAGCAGCCAAGCCACGGTTGTAAGTGTTTTTCAAATAGGTTATTTGTTAAATTGTACAAGTCCATGGCGGAAAGAAATAAAACAAATCGCACGATGGAACCCACAATAAAGTTAAAAAGAAAGATGTTTCCTGCACAATAGATAAATGAAATATAATTTGTATTTCATAATTTATTTTGTTTTTGACAATTTTGACACGTTCCTCTACGAACAAATTTTTAAACTGTTTTTCTCTGCATCCATTTTAACTAGCTACCGAACTAGAAACATGGTTACTAATATGAATACTACATATTTATGCTACTAGTTTAGATTTCACTGCAGGGTAATAAGATTTATTATAATATAAAATTAATCGGTATAGACACCATTTCAATTGATCGATTGAAACCTGCATTTATTGAAGTTGATACCGCTGCAGTTAACGTCGGTTATCAAATCATCGGTTATCATATCAAAAAAAACATTTTTATTATTTATATGAGGGGCTCGTGCTTAGCTGTTGAAGTTTTTTTATTGGTTTTATAAATGTAGTAACCAAATAATAATTCTCCGCCATAACAACTTTTCTCAAAGACAATTCTTTCTCAGACTGCGCTTCCCCTTAGAATTCTTCGCCGTAGAATTCTTCCCAGTAGAAATATTCCCCGAAAAATTCTTCCACATAGAACGCTTTCCCGTAGAATTCTTCCCGGTATAATTCTTCCGGGTGGAATTGTTCCCTGTAGAATTATTTCCCGTAGAATTTTTCCCCGTAGAATTTTTCACAGTAGATGTTTTAGTGTGGTGACTTTTAGTGTGGTGAGTTTTGTTGTGGTGAGTTTTAGTGTGGTTAGTTTTAGTGTGATGAATTTTAGTGTGGTGAATTTTAGTGTGGTGAGTTTTAGTATGGTGAGTATTTGTATGGTGAGTTTTAGCGTGGTGAGTTTTAATGTGGGGAATTTTTATGTAATGAGTTTAATGAATTTTTTAAATTTGCTATCCCAATTGCTGATATATTGTGTTTTTAATTTTTGAGTTATATGGGAGGTGCCACGCCCAGTCCTCCAATCTTACCGAGATATAGCATATACTGTGCCGTCTATTCAGAATTTAAAACCAGTTGGGAAGGTTAGATCACATGGGAAATTTTAAAGTAGGTGTAATTATGATAGTTAGGATTATCAAAATTATAGTCGGTCTAAGCCGACTATAAATACCCTACACATATGTGTGGTTACCATTCAATGTGATATATAGGTCACCAGTGTATACGAATCCTGAAAATAACTACAAACATTAAATCGCTGAAGAATTTCCATTCATTTGATACCCATATTTACAAATGGGTAGGTGTATCGAATTTCGTTTTTTTTTTTGTGAACCACAAGTTCGCCGGAAAACATTATTATCATGTATTTGAGCATGATGTCAATATACATTTGACCAAAAAAGTTTAACTAAGCACGTATACATAAAAATTGATCTTTATATGTACATTTTATATGAGGTATTTGAACATAAGTGGTCGGATCATAGGTCACAATGGACCGATCTCGCCAATTTTCGCACATACAGCGTAGGTATATTAGTAATCTAAGTTATAAGTTTCATTTATCTAGCTCTTCAATTTTAAAAGTAGTAGGGATTTCAACAGACAGACAGACGGACGGACAGACAGACGGACATCGCTGATCAGCATGACTCAGGAGGTCATGCTGATCAAGAATATATATACTTTTCCATACCGGAGATGCTTCCTTCTGGGTGTTACAAACGGCGTACCAAACTGAATATACCCTTTCACTTTTAGTGTAGGGTATAAATATATATATTCGACAAAAACAACAATGTTCGAACATTTTCAAAAAAAAAATGTTGTACGACAATAATAACGCAATGGTCGAAATCATCAGTTTACAAAAAAAAATATTCGACAAAAACAACAATGTTCGAAAATTTTCGAACATTGAGGACAAAAAGAACGTAATGGTCGAAATCACCATTTGAAAAAAAAATAACAATGTTCAAAAAATTTCGAAAAAAAAATGTTTGGACGACAAAAACAATGCAATGGTCAAAATCACCATTTTCAAAAAAAAAACAAATATTCGCAAAAAACAATGTCGAAAAAAAATTATTTTTGCTTTTGTTTTTGTTTTTGATTTATTTTTTGTTTTTTCTGTCTTTAATTTTTTTGTTTTTCCTTTAGTTTGGATTTTTGTTCTATGTTATTGCTTTTGTTTTTGTACTTTTGCTTTTGTTTTGTGGTTTTGCTTTTGTGTTTTTGCTTTTACATTTTTTTTTATATTTGAGTTTTTTGTTTCATGTTCGTAGCTGGTGGAAGTGCCGAGTTATATCGTTTTGAAAGTTTAGGTTGTATGGGAGGTGCCACGCCTCTTTGTCGAATCCCGCCCAAATATAGCCTATCATTCCTTCCAGACCATACCGCATTTGTGGTAAAAATTTCAAGAACATCGTATCAGCCGTTTAGACGGAGAAGTGGAACAAACAAACAAACAAAAGGACAAACCAACAATGAGATTTATTATATTAATAGGATTTTTAATTAAAACACTCACAGCGTTAATAATAATAAAAAATAATTATAGCTTTAACAAACAGTCGGCTTTTTGACGAATCTTCCATATAAATTTATGTCAAAAGTCGACTACTATATTAAGTTGGTCATTTATTGGTAACGCTGTCATTCTGTAAATCTATCTAATAAAAAACAACATAAACATATTTTTACGCGATTGGTTGCAATTGTGATTATAGAAATAATCAAAAAAGTAGTCGGATTACTTTTTTTGATTATTTTCAAATAATCAACAAAAAAAGTAGTCGGATTACTTTTTTGATTTTTTTTAAATAATCAAAAAAAAGTAGTCGATTACTAGTTTTTTGATTATTTTAGAGTAGTCGTGAAAATAATAAAAAATGTACTAAGAATCAAATTATAATATAATAGTTTGGCACTACAGTCCTATAAGCACTTAGGCCGAGCTCTCTCACCATTTTGACTGTGTTATATTTGTACTCAAAGTGGTGGGACCTACAGTTTATTTCCGAATCCGAACGGAGCTTTTTATAGGCAATGTTTTACTCTCGTAGGTTTACCATTTACTGCCGAGAGGTAGCGCGGTATAGAAAAATGTTTCTATGAAAAGATGTTGTTAGCCCCTGTCAACCGGGGACCTTTCGGCTCGCAGTCCAACGCACTAACCACTGAGCTACCGCGGCTACATTTTGATTATTTCTAATCGCAATCAAAATTTTTGATTACGATTACTAAGAATCGTAATCAAAATTATTGATTACGATTCTTTAGTAATTGTAATCAAAAGTAATCCAATATTTAAAGCTCTGCCTTCAAGTCATTGAAAATCGACCGCGTAAAGAATCCGTGGATATATTCCATATCTTAAAGTGAAAATATAGTGCAAATCAGTAATGTTTTTTTTTTTATATTTTTTTTATTTAATTACACTGTGCTACAAATTCCAAAAAATTTCGTATACAAAATTTCGCACCTATTTTTTTGGATAGGCACGGAAAAACAATGAATATCTTCATTTACAGAATTTCTGCATCACTTCGAGTTTTTTTTTTTTATTTGCACTTCTGTGTGCAGATTTGCATTCTTGAGTTGCTTATGTAATTAAAACTCAGCATCTACGTAAGTTATTTTAAAAGTATATAACTTTTTGAAATGCCAGCACATTTAGCTTACCAAAACTTTTTAATTTATTAAACAGGTTTAAAAAGACCTGAGTTATACGACAAAACAATTCAATTTGAATACATTTTTCAATTTTGAAAATTCGTTAAAAAATCATCTTGAAAGATAATCCACCTTTTTTACAGTTATTATAAGTAAATTCAATTACCGAGTCATAGTTGCATAAAGGCCATTTTTATACCCTACACTAAGAGTGAAAGGGTATATTCAGTTTGGTACGCCGTTTGTTACACCCAGAAGGAAGCATCTCCGGTATGGAAAAGTATATATATTCTTGATCAGCATGACCTCCTGAGTCGATTTAGCGATGTCCGTCTGTCTGTCCGTCTGTCTGTCCGTCTGTCCGTCTGTCTGTCTGTCTGTCTGTTGAAATCCCTACTACTTTTAAAATTGAAGAGCTAGATAAATGAAACTTATAACTTAGATTACTAATATACCTACGCTGTATGTGGCGAGATCGGTCCATTGTGACCTATGATCCGACCACTTATGTTCAAATACCTCATATAAAATGTACATATAAAGATCAATTTTTATGTATACGTGCTTAGGTAAACTTTTTTGGTCAAATATATATTGATATCATGCTCAAATACATGATAATAATGTTTTCCGGCGAAAAGACTTGTGGTTCACAAAAAAAAAAACGAAATTCGATACACCTACCCATTTGTAAATATGGGTATCAAATGAATGGAAATTCTTCAGCGATTGAATGTTTGTAGTTATTTTCAGGATTCGTATACCCTGGTGACCTATATATCACTTTGAATGGTAACCACACATATGTGTAGGGTATTTATAGTCGGCTTAGACCGACTATAATTTTGATAATCCTAACTATCATAGTTACACCTACTTTAAAATTTCCCATGTGATCTAACCTTCCCAACTGGTTGGTACTTTATATCGCAAGTTATCGCACGATTTCGAAATGTAGCAGATGCAAATTTTATCACAAATTAAAATATGAACCTTGCCCTACGGATAATTGGCAAAGAAAATCTGTGTCCTGATATTAGTTTTTGCAAAAAATCAAAAACAAATTTGTGTTACCAAAAAAGTGTGTGGGGGGAGAGTAATTTATCACAATTTTCTAAGCTCTCTTAAAAAACATTTTAATATTAGTTCGCAATGTTTTTGCTGTCAAAATTTCGAAAAATTGTTTTAATCTTTAACTTACTGAAAATTTTCGGAATATTTTTTAAAATTTATTTATGAACTTTTTGATTAAAATGGAGGGAAATGCACGCAGAGATATACAATTTCATACTGTTGTAATGTAGTGATGGTAGGTGCAAAATCTGACAAAATCCTTATCATCTGATGCCCGCATAATGGGGAAACATGATGGGGAAAATTGCAATGCGTAATCTCCTGGTTTAAATTTGAGTCGGCAGGCTTTAATGGGTTAAAAAAATATGTAATACACATCCGTCGTCAACGAATACTTCTAGTGACTGCACTGAAATTTTTGAAAATTTGACGTGAAAAAATAAAAAAAATGCAATACCTTACAGCTACTCATTATTAAATTTAAACTATTGTTTTGTCGCGGCTGTTGTTATGAAATATATATTGAACATTTTATTTTAATGAATGGAAGATTTTTTTGACGCATATGAATTGTGAAAATTAATGAAAAAATACCCTTATGGATCGCATCAGCATACTACACAGTTTTCAAAAAAAAGCGTAATATACTCAGTAATTTGTATAGTTTAGGATTTGTTACTTCACGAGAACTATATATTTCTATGACATTTTTTTTTAAAGAATCCAGCGAATCGAACGGACTATTTTTCAAAGCATGTGTGTTGAAAAAATCTTGCGATGAATATGAAAACCATTTTATCAGTGAAAAATGTAGCCAAGACAGAAGAATATTTTCATAGAGGAAAAAAAGCAGGGGATCCTGGAGAAAAACGGGACATAGGGTAATGTAGATGTACAATTTTTGGACATGTTGCAAATTTTGAACATAAAAGCATGAACATAATATAACCACGGTTGCCACTCGGAATGAATTTTGTCTACCAGAATTTCCCAAAAAGTACCATTATTTTTAAATATATTTTTTTATTGAATGTTTTTTGGTCAGTGGAAAGCAGCTTTTATAAGTCACGTCAATTAATGATAATTTTTTTTTTGTGAATTACTGGATATTTTGTGAAAACAATGGTAATAAACTTTGCTGCATCTAACTGCATCTAATTCGTTGTAATGTCAAATATATATGTACATAGAAATATATAATATACGTATGCTACTATTTGTTACTGAATTAAAAGGGATTTAAATGAAAAAGTAAAGTTTTAAAATGTTACTAAAAAATTTGCTGTAATAAATCCATAAAGAAATTTGGAGCAATAATTAAAATAAAATTGATTTCACACATATGTTAGAAATAGTAAAACGTAATTTTGAATAATATGCAAAGCGCTCATAAAAAGTCCTTATGTTAATCCCACGTTAAAAACTTTATATCTATTTTTATTAATGTAGACGTGAGATTTGGTTAATTTGTAAAAAAAAACGTAGAGTACGTATGTTGCCAGCATTTAAATCATACGACAAAGTATGATTTTTTATTTGTATATAAAAAAATTGATTGTAAAACAAAATTAATATACCTTTTCACTCTTAGTGTAGGGTATAAAAATTTAAAGAAATATTGAATGAAATATTCAAAGACTGAAACGAACGAATCGTTTGAAATACGTTATACGAATTTTAGACAAATGGGACTAATCATAATCACACAATAAGAAAAAGATACTTGAGGGGGATAAGGTTTTTTTTTTTACATTTTATGATTGTACTACCCATAACAATAATTTGGTTGCTTCGTAGGATAAAAAACGATAATTTCAACACTGACGTAATACTTTCGGCTCCCAACCACCTGACAACACGGCTTAGCCATGTAGAAAATAAGACACTTTAAACTCAAAGAAACTCTAATTTAAAACAGCAATATTGGTGCCATTCATTTACAGAATATATTTATATATTGTATATTTATCTACTCCTATTTTCACTTCATATAATAACAAATAAATTTCGATTCAATAAGAATACGAAAATTAAACATTTATATATTTGAAAAATATTTCATTTATTGTCATATCGAAAAGTTACCAAAATGATTAAAAAGTTACCAAGTTACTTTAAAGTTATTTTTTATGTCAAATTTTCAAAAATTTCAGTTCAGACGCTCAGAAGCATTCGTTGACGACGGATGTGTATTACATATTTTTTTAACCCATTAAAGCCTGTCGGCTCAAATATACATAAAGAGATTGCGCAGTGCAATTTTCCCTATTATGCGGACATCAGATGCTAAGGATTTTGTCCGATTTTGCACCTAGCATAACTACATTACAACACAATGAAATTGTATATCTGCGTGCATTTCCCTCCATTTTAATCAAACATTTCATAAACAAACTTTAAGAAATATTCGGAAAATGTTCAGTAAGATAAAGTTTAAAACATTTTTTCGAAATTTTGACAGCAAACACATTGCGAACTAATATTAAAATGTTTTTTAAGAGAGTTTAGAGAATTGTGATAAATTTTCTTTTTGATTTTTTTTCTTTTTGATTTTTTGCAAAAACTAATATCTGGACACAGATTTTTTTTACAATTATCCGTAGGGCAAGGTTCATATTTTATTTTGTGATAAAGTTTGCATCTGCTACATGTCGAAATCGTTCGATAACTTGTGATATAAAGTACCAAAAATGGCATTTTTTGCAACTTTGTATCGATTTTTTGCAAAATCTCGACGTATAGGGAAAATTCTGAGTACGCAGCAAGAATCAGGAGGACGGCCGAAATCTACCAGAAATGATAAGTTTCATTTCTGTGGACGCCAACAACCCACTTATTTTTGAGTCCGTCGCCATAATAAAAGTTCGATGTATTATTTATTATCTGTAATAAAAAGAAAAAAAGTTAAATTTAATGGCTCATAATCATAGACAATTTAAAGTCGACTTTTTTATACGTTACAGTTAACAGATTTCTAGATTCACATATTAAAGATTCCAAATCCACCGTTATTTTCATGATTTTAGCATTTTGAATTTGTCGGTCATGGTTGACGTTTTTCTGGAAATGCCCATATGATAATCGACGAAAAGTGATTCGTGAACAACAAAAAAACATAAAAACCATGATGAAAGAAACAAATAAACAAAAGCTGTCACTGATATTTTTTACGACTCACTTTTCGTTTTACAAAATAAAAGGGGGTAAGAATAAAAGCGTATATTCAGTTTGGAAAACCGTTGTAACACCTAGAAGGAAACATATCCGGTATTGAAAAGTATATATGTATTATTTTCAAATACCTCATATAAAATTTTCATCTACAGATGAATTTAACTTTATACGGTCTTAGTACGTTTTTGATCAGATCCCGAAAATAATGTTTGTGGTTCCCTAAATAAAATCGAATTTCGGTATATTTACCCATTTGTACATATGGTATCAAATGAAAGCGATTGCAAGTTTGTAGGTTTTTCCAGGATTCGTATACCCTGGTGACATATGTACCACCCTAATGTCCGTAACTTCAACGGTGCTTAGTTATCTATCGTGTAAGCAAAATTTCGTACCTTCAACGCATAGTTAAGCAGTAAAAACACCGGACAGGTAAGAGATATCTTTTCGGTACGAACACCAATAGATATCTACTCGTTGAAGTTACGGGCATAAATGGTAGCCACACATATTTACATATGAGTAGGGTATTTATAGTCGGCTTAGACCGATTATAATTCTTACTATTCATCACTCCAACTTTCACAATTTGTCTATTTAAAAATTTCCCTTACTGTGGTTTATCTTAAATCAGTTAAATTTAATAAATTTTATAAATTTAATTGTTTTTGTTTTACGTCCTCTTGATAATTTTAAGATATTGTCTTAACGTGCTCAAGGTCCAGTCAGTACAAATTGGGTGTTTTGTACCAACCAATAAAACAAGAAACAATTGGCAAAATGCATTGAGTGGCAGATCGTACAGCTGTTTCAGAGACAGCCAAGCCCCTTCATCAGCGATCTTTCTCTGCAGATTATACATTTCAAGTCGCTAAAGTTTTCCTTTTCCAATGAACACAATAAGAATTATGTGCATTGCTTTTGGTTCTTTCTTCAATGCACATAATTCTTATTTTATAAAATTTGATAAATATTCAAGATAAAAAAATATTAGCGCATAATCATTGACAATTTAAAGTCAATTTTAAGAATAAATTCGTCTTTTTTGACAAACTTTTAAAAATAATTTGCTTTATTTTGATTTTTCACGACAATCCTTTTGTTATACACAAGGTGTATTAAGGAAGGTGTGGAAAATTCGGAGAAGCTAAAAATTTGAGCGTAATTCTGTACACATATTTCAAATTTTGATATATTTTCTGTATACAAAAGTCAATGGGATATTTGTTTTTATTTAAGTTTTCTGTATATTAAAGTCAATTTATTTGTTATGTTTATATTTGAAATGTTTTTTTTTCTGATTTGTTTTTGTTAAATAATTTAAATGACATAAAGTTTGTCTACAAACTATATTTTTACCAATTATGACTATATTTTTTAAAAAGAGATAACGAGGATGTTTCTCCTTGATGAGTACAAATGTGTTACATCGGTTATGCGGCGTTTCAATAACACATGCTCGTCATTTCTTAATATTCCTTCTCCTCGTCCATATAACCAGCATTTTAAAAATGTTGGTTATATGGGATGTTCCATGCCATGTTCAAAAGCTGAAGCGGTAGATGTCGTGGCAGTTGGTGGCATAAAAAGGGACATAAGTGGGAGTCGCAGAACAGGTGACGTCTCAACGATCAGGTAGTTATTTTTGAGATGCAGCTTTACTGGTGCGGTAGTTTTAATATTAATATATTTGAGACACGCGACAACGAGGACAGAATTTTGGTACACCAGACGGATATAAATGCGAAATTTTATTACGGGGTTTTAATAAATTCGCGATGATGGGGTGCACCCCATATTTTTTGCTTCTGGATATCGCGGGGAACGTGAAATTCTCGATGTTCGTTTTTTGATTGTTTTGACAATTTTAATTTTATTCACCATATTTATCAACCGGAAACGAGGAAAATCAACAAACGAATGACAAAAAAAAATAAAATTTAAAAATAAAAAATGAAAAAGTTTTTATACTTTCCTCACCTTGTTATACACCTTGGTTAAAGATAAATTTATACACAGTGAAAAAAAACTATTATTTATATGTAACTTTATATGTTTTTCAGTGTTTAATAATAGTAACGAAAAGATGTCGCTGTGGAAAACATACCAAAGAATTACCTTGCTGGAAAACGTTTACTTGCGAAACCAAATGTAAACAAGTTCGTGAATGCGGTAAACATCCTTGCAACAAAAAGGTATGTTAAAATACATTTTTGCTACAATTCAATATTTTGCTACAATTCAATATTTTGCTATGATATGATTTAGTATTATTCTTTAGGTATTGAGTATAATGCGAACTTTGAATTTTGTAAGTCATTACATTTAACGAATAAAGGTTTCGTCCGGTTACGTTTTTAAATTTTTAGAACAAACCGGTTTCTATATACCGGTTTCAAGATAGTGTTTCGATTTTTCTATTGTGATTACTTTTTGTCCATATTTTCAATGTTTTGAATAAAAAAAAATATTACACTAACACAAGAACAGTATAAATAAACTGATGCGGACAAGAAAATTTAAAATATCGCTCGATCTCGTCTCTAAAATCGAGGAAGAGATTACCATTGATAGTTAAGACGAGATTCGAGAACAAGGTCCGATTCTGACAATGAGATTGAGAACCTTGAATTTTTGATCTTTAGTTTTGAAACTCACGAAAAAAAATATTTGTTAAAGCCTGTTTAAAATGTACATATTGTTACGAAAAGATGTAATTTGCTCCATGCAAGCAATAAACAGGGGAGACCAGTGTTACAACAGAGGATATTTACCACAAATTTACGTCTAAAAATTTGAAACATAATAATTTTCCACAGAAAACTGTTTGTTGTACTAATTTTCTGTGAAATTTTGAGAACATTATAATATTCGTCATATAGGTAAAAATAAAATCGTATTCGTTTAAAAGTAATATATACACCGAGAAAAAATCATGGTAAATTGATAGTATTTCAATAGAAAAACAATAATTTATACCATTAAAATTGGTCAATAGGATGCGTCCCATTAGTTCAGTAATATTGAAACTGTTAATACAATGTGTGGTTGTACCATACATTTTATAAGGTGATATTTTAATTACAATAAGAAAACCTGTACAAATTTAATGATTCGTATTATTAATTTTATGGTATAGTCGAATTACATTTTACTAATAATTTATTAAAACAAAAATATATTTTAGTTAATTTATTGTATATAATATTTTATTTAAATGTCGAAATTGATATTCACTTTTACAACACACACATAAAAAAACACTTCCCTGCTGAAAAAGGTTATAACACATTTAATGTTTGCTTTGGTTTCCAATAATTGATTGTAGTACATGAGGCTGCAGTTATTTTTGAGTCCGTTGCCATATTAGAAGTTCGACGTATTATTTATTTTCTGTAATAAAAAAAAAATATATAAATAAATATGTAAATATACTTTATTTACATTAAATACATTGAGTCCTTACCAATGTCGCGTTTAATAATGTGGAATATTACAAAAAAATACATGCGACCATTTTGAGTAAACACGCAGAATGACGTACATAATGAACATGTTTGTATTCGTTTTTGTGTTTTTTTACACCACGTTTATTATATGAGGAAACAATTAAAACAACAGTATTTATTCTATTTAAAATAATAATATTGAAATATTTAAATTTATGGTACTGAATTTTTCAAATACTATTGAATTAATTAGAAAACTTTTGATTTAAAAAGAAAAAACTATTAATACATGAACTATAAGATCAATGTTAGTACCATAAAGTACTTAATGGTAAATTTTCTTCTGAGTGTACAATTTCAATACAATAGTTTTTGTAAGGGGCGTCGATATATTGATGACGCATTTATTTAAACCATTCATAAAGCCCCGTGCTGTCGTTAAGAGCTTCTAGAATGGTTCGATTCTGAAATAATTCTCTTAACGAGAAAATTTCATTATCTCAGTTCGATATCGGCCGACCGTTTTGGTAGGAATTTTCCTATAAATTTATTAAATAGTTTTATTATATCGGAGCACTCCAGGAAGAACAACGTAACAAATATTTTGTAAATTTTTGTAATTCCCTCTTTGAGGGTTGCATATCCTTGGAAAATAATATTTATGAATTTCGCCGTTTAAATTAAATAAAAATAATACTATTAAACACATTATCGTAACTACATTGTGAAAAATATTGTTACGATAAAATTTTAAAATATTTTTAATGCAATTCTGTGCGCTGTTCTAAAACTAACTGTGAACTATACTATGAACTCCATATTTCAGACAATATATATATTTC